>DWEC01001523.1:0-13231 GCA_018245735.1 Microceris miodesmiata | reverse complement strand
CCCAGACCACCAGAGTGAGAGGCTGAATTCTTAACCACTAGGCTATCACTGCTTCGATATTCGTGATATCTTATAAATATTATTCCACGTCAAGGTCTACATTAGAACATTATTCATCGTGTGAAAATTGCTAAGTCGATTTTAATATGATTCTTAGTTCGTGTAATATTTAACAATACAGACAATCAATCACATTTCGACTCAAATTAGCTAACGAGGTTCTCACATCGACGGCTAACAAAAAATAACGTTTAACCACTAATTCTCTTGCTTGGAGTTTGTTTGCGTTTATTATATAAAATATATATATTTTTAAATTTGTACTGTATTTCGTGAACTTGAGATTTACGTATACATAACATAACATGTTATATGTATCTTGTACGTGATGTAGTTGGATTTAAAGTTCATTTGTAATAATAATCATATTGAAGAGCAATACACATCATATAATATGTATGTATTAGTGTCTATGTACATATATTATGTTTATATCTTCTGTATTTATCTTTATTAATGTTATACCGACCACATACAATTTCATGCTTAACCAATGAAGGGTCTATTGGTAGAAAATTATTTAGTTAAAAAATCCACCGCAGAACCTCGGTGACGATTTGACTGTTTCAAGCTCAAGGCTGGTCAAGGTCTGAGACAGTCTGGTCTTTGTAATGGTTGTTACGCAATTTGGACAAGAGGTCCTATTGGGGGTCTGGACGGAATAGCTGACATTGAAACAAAATAGTTTGTTTACGTAACTCCTTAGCCTAACTGACTTAGGTACTACATAATCGCTATTGTTAGAAGTAAAATGTTCATTGTTCCTAAATATTTCGGTTATATGTATAATTTTTTTATGTTTAAGTAAAGTTGAGCGTATTTGTCGAATATAAGATATACGTCGTCATTAACATCGTCATCATCATGATAATTATCATCGTCTAATCTTTATCATTTCAACTTTGAGCATAGAACACTAGAATAAAACGGGTTAAGGCCGTAAACGTCCACGCTATTCAGGTACAGGTTGGCAATCTTCACACGACGTATTTTACTTACTGAACGTTATCTAGGACTATGATATTTCATTTCAGGAGTTCACATAAATACTTAAAATAGAGGGAAAAAATTTAAAATCCAACCATTAGTTGTAAGAATTAGTTTTTATTTATTCCTATAGATTTTTTTTACTAATTTTGTATTTTTTCTATTCAATTTTATTTATTACTGTTTACTAAATATTTTTCATGAAACTGAACAATACAGTAAAGCGTCGATTAAAGCTCACTAAATATTTTGGCGTAATCATTTAGCAGCACTAGATCGAAAAAAGAGTTTAAAACTATTGCAATGAAAATCTAAAGATGCCTAGCCACTGTTGATTGTCACCACAGGGTCAACGGCAGGTCGCCCGCGGTTCTCAGGTATGTGCATATGTGACCAAGCATGGGGGTCCGAGACCGCAATGGGATGGGATCAACGTGGCCGGGACAGACGTGACATACGCCCGCCGCATTGTCTCAGCTCTCGATGTGCGGCTAAAATAAGACGCGATTTAAGAATGTAAGAAGTTGAATGGAATTATGAAAGAGAAAAGGTCTATTCATCCAGGAATGTTTTTGGTTTCTGCGTTCTGTTTCTACATACTTTGTTCAATTTTATTGCTGGTTTTGCATGTAATGTATAAATGAATTATGTAACACCTGTAATTAATAGAGAGGGTTTGAAATGTGGCACCTGTAATATGTAGATTTAATTTAACAAACTTTGGTTTTCTTATACCATGAACATTGATCTGATAAAATTTTTCCTAAAAGTCGTTGTTTAAAAGCCTATGGAATCATTTAAAAGGTTATTTTTGATAATAGAAAAACTGCCAGAAGAGGAGATCATATTCGAATTGACTTGCTTTATTGTTAATTAAGAAAATGAATCTCAACAAAAAACATCTGCGTAAAATACATCATTCAAAAATTTGTAAAAGAGTTGAATTGATCTGTACAGGATATTAAAATTTATCTGCCATGAATATGAAAGGGGACCTAATCACATAATTGAGATATTCGCCAATCTTGCACAAAGCGTCTGAAGATGCCGGTGTATTATTTGTTTTCATACGATTAATGAAAATTGCTGGTCAATTTGATAATAAAACGCGTGTACATTGAGATATTCTATTAAATTCCGCATGTATTAAAGAGATCTGTCAAAAGAATTAGGGCATCATTTTGTATGGAGTTCAATGCAGTTTATGCCTTTAGTAGACATAATTGTTGTCAAAAACTTATGTAAAGAAACTATCAACAAATTTTTTTAACAAAATTATCTCTTGCAAAAACTTTCTTATTGGGTGAACCAAAGCAAATCCGTCATCCTAATTCAATTGCAGATCAAAAAACCTTTGATACAACAAAAGTCAATCGTAATCTGCCAATATTGCGACAGATAAGGACAATCTGACATTTGTGAGGGTGACACGAAACGAATGTTGCCATGTTGGGAAAAAATATCCCATTATTCGGACATCATAATCGCGCCACCCACTTCATTATACGTCATAACTGGATATAAAAGGCTTCCACCGAAATACTTTTTTTTCCAAGATACAAGACAAGTCACACATTGGGCGTCGTCGGAAAAAGTTATGAGCATATGTAAGCCGATACTTTTGTTCGAATGTCAGTGAGTTTGATTGATCTGAAAGCGTCCGTCAGTCTCTTTCCAATGATTGAAGGTGGTGGTACCTTTACGGGCGCATCTGCCAAATTTGGGTAGGTATCGTCGCAGTCGGCCCTCATTGTGGCGTTAAGCATGTGTTTTCCCACAATTATCTTCAGCATGGAACCTCCCGATTCTCACATTGTTTTTTGTTAACAATGCATTTTTGTCATTTTTCACGATGATTTCATTGAAGTTGTTGTAGTGTGAAATTGTGATATTTCATCGCTACTAATTACTGTCGACGATGAAGTTTTTCGCAAGGAACTGTCATTGTAACGGCAAATAAGTTTTTGATTACGTTTCTGTGTCTGATGAAATTTATGACTAAATAATTGATTTTTTGACAACTACCAACAGTTCATAGTTCATACCTATATATCTATAAAACTTAAGTGATTCTTTTATAGAATACAACTCGACAATAATTCTTTGATGTCCATTAGCTAAAGATACACAAAGTTAAATGTGTCGGACGGCAACAAACACATATTCACAAAAAGCTATTTTGTCGGACCGATGTCAAAACACGGCAGAGCGAAACTGTCCAGGAACAAAATTCTTTTATCAAAATGTCCTACATTCGTGGCTTAAAAAATATATGCGTTCATGTGGGAAGAGAATGTAGAAAGTAAAGTCAGGTATTGAGGTTGGAGGTATTTGGAACCTAGTATTTACTACGGCTTGGCAAACGTAACGTAGGGCGCCCTTCAGCTAGATGGAGTGACGATATAGGCAAAGTGGCTGGCATTAGTTTGATGCGACGAGCTGAAGATCGAGCTCAGTGGCGTGCTATTGGAAAGGCCTGTGTCCAGTAGTGGACAGGAATAGACTAATAATGATTCACTACTCACCCAGTAACCAGACGTGACAATCTAATAATAATAAACGAAGGAAAAACATAAATGACCTGAACATAAATATAAATAGACATGTCTAATATATGTAAGTATATTATAAGTAGTAATGTGAACAACAAAATTTTAAGCCGCAGTTAACATTTTGATCCAATTAGGAGGTTACGATCAATATAATGTCCCAGCCCCTCTGCCAGCGGGACATGATTTGTGGCGACGGGCACCGAGCGACGGCAAAACAGGACAAGCAGTATTTTTTATGTTATTGTCTACAAAATATTGTAATATTTACAAAATATTGTAATATTTTGTAAGTAAATTGCTTTAAACTATGACTCACTCACGTGGAAATAATGTTATATGTTATTAACTTACAATAATTTGTACACTTACCATCAAGTGGCCCGTTTGCCTGTTTTTCAACTTATGCAAAAAAAATATACGCAGTAACTGTCATAGATTTCGTCTCATTCTTTTGTTTTGAAGAAATCAGCAATAGTGCAGGCAGCACCCAAGAGTGATGCTTCCGTCTGTGACATCTGCAACGTAGGTATTCCGAATGGGAATGTAGATATACGTGTAGGATTGAAAGGAACATTTGTCCATTTAATATATATGTATGTATACACATATATATGTTAGTGTGAGTGCCGTTATGAATAGTTAGTATCTTTGCTATTTGAAGTTGCTCATAGAATATTGTAACTCCTGAGACCCAAGCCGGTGAAGTGAAGAAGCCAGGAAATGAAGGAGAGGAGGGGAGAGAAAAAGAAGAAGAAAACGAAGTCTAATATAGAATACTATTTCTCAAGGGCCGTATGATTTTAAAGCTGAGTACGCGGTCATTTGCCATTTATCAAAGGGTGTGTGCGTGTGTGTGTAAGCGACGACATGGTTGTGCGTATGAAAGTTCTATAACACAATGAATTTTATAATACAATCGACCGGATAACAAGCTCATATCAAACAAAGTTCGGATAAAATCGACAACAGCCAAAGAAACTCGTTAGAGCTCACGATCAAATCGCAAATCGTTTTTATTTCGTTAAACAGTGCCACGATGAGAGACGTTGAGATGTTCAATAAAAAATGAACTCGTCCCGTCGTTCTCGAAAAGTACTTATGTATATATACAAAGGGTCTAATACCGTTAGACGTCGTGGAGGTATGACGTTTTATAGCATACGATTGTCGTGTCGTGTGTCGTACCACTATTGACGACACATGTTTACTTTGCGTGCTATGAACATTTTTGAGTCGTGTTTTCTCGTAATATATCTGCCAGATGTTCGCGCTTTTAGTAAAATATTATAATCTTTATTAAATATTTGTTATACCGTTTTTATTATTTATTAATAAAAATAATATATTTAACTAATATTTAAGTTATCGGTTAAGTAAATCTACTTAGATACAATTAACGACTATAACCTGAAAAGAAAATGCGTGATTTTAGATTATTTTTCATAGGCGTCACGAAAAAGATTGAAATGAGTCTCAGTCAAGTAGATATGCCATACAACGAAGTGCAATTACGAACTATTTCGACTTACGATTTCTATTAATATGTAATTATTATTATTGTTGCGTTACTGTTATCATTTTATGTATTATTATTGGATACATGCATATTCGGCCCGTTCAGGCTGATGATTATTATTATTATATCTATCGGAAAAAAACACCGATGAATTACTGGTTTAAACTGTCATAATGCCTGTTTTTTCCCCATGAAGTAAGCAGAGGAATATATTGCGTTTTACGTGACCTTATTATCATATGTACTTCGGGCACAAATGCTTCAAAATATCTATTAGTATGTATAATCGTACGATTGAATGTCGTGTATTATACATATAATATTGCGGCAGTTTAGTTTCGCTTTCACCTCGATGGGGCAAGTTTGCACGGCTGTCATCTGCTGTCGACATTATCGCGGGCGCGTGCGGGAAATGACACGTTATCTGAACTTATAATTCTCTATATAACGCTACTTATAGGACTGTTTGTGTGTATACAGAACTTTAAAAAATAAGGAAAATTGCTTTTAAATTGTTTTTTGCTACCTACTCTTAAAACTTGCTTAATGTTATCTTATAATATTGAATTTATAATCCCCCAAAAAATCTTGTAAGATAAGTCCTTTACGTAAATTAATTTCCTTGTTATTCTACTTGTTGAAGGAAGGATTCAACAAGAATAATGATAAGTAGATATAAAGTTGGATAGAATAATCTATTTTAATGGGTTTTGCATCTATAACCGACAAAATCATTGATTTAAACTGTTATGTTTCTATCGTCATACTATCGACATTGATCTTGACGATTGGCAATAATAATAATAACACTTGTTCTTCTCTTTAACTCTTACATACATCGATAAATCCGGACAACGCCGAGAACACTACCTACACTTGTCTCATTGTATCAGCATAAGTGGTGTCTGACTCGTGTCCCGCTATCTGAAGCTCAACGCGGACTCGTGTCTCGTGTCGTACAAATCAAATCTCCCGACACGCGCTGTACGTTCATTTGCCACAATGTGTCTGTGCTAGAAAGTGAGTAGGGCGCAGGTTATTATCTGATTTGTGGTAGGAATAAAGTTTACAGGCATAATAGTTACGGTACGAGATCCGAGTATTATAAATAATACCTTAATTTCAGCTATGTTAATCTGAAATATAAGTCTTATACTGCGGATTATTTTTAAATCGTATTATTAAGTTATC
The DNA here is from genome assembly GCA_018245735.1 of Microceris miodesmiata. NCBI lineage: Eukaryota > Metazoa > Arthropoda > Insecta > Lepidoptera > Hesperiidae > Microceris > Microceris miodesmiata. The sequence goes on along the minus strand of DWEC01001523.1, from coordinate 6,925 downwards.
AAATGAAGTAGTAACTTAGAACTAGTAAAAAAAGTTACAACGTAATTTTATTTTTAAAATAGCATTGTATTAATATTTGTAATGCAAAAATTTTCGTCCCACAAAATATCATGTCGCGTCGTTTATTATAAAACCATAAGAAGATCATGTTGCGACAATAAAACCGGAAATCGATTGCGCAATTGACGACACTTGAAACTGCTCGTGTCGTGTCGTGTCGTGAGATATAAATAGCGCGGGTCGGGTTGCCGAAATGTATTAGAGAGTCCGAGTCGATATACCCTCCGTCTCATGAGTAAAAAGAGTGAAAACATGGCGTAATATATTTATAAGATTCGGAACAATGGCGGGATTGGAGCCTCTTAAGATTCTATACGCTCCAATAAGGACAATTCCGAAGATATATTTTTTCTCACCGAAGCAACATAGATGCGGGACATCTGGCGTTAAATAGTCCCCGCTGCCCATTCACATCTACATCCTATTGTAAATAGACCTTAATATGGTGCGAACTTTAACAATTTCAGTACTTAATTGAGAGGTTGGTTTTAAGATTATTAGTAGTAAACTGAAGTATGAAACCTAGAACAACTTTACTGCATGAGCCAAAGCTGACTGGGACAGAAGAACATTAAGTATTAAGTACGGCCTTAGCTCATGGTATAATACGAGAATATTATTATTAAAGATATTATTATTATTATATAATTCCGCCAGATAAATTTCGGGATAAATAGGGAGCCAAATGTGCCAAATGTGTCTTTCCTTACGGATCTGATGTGCTTGTCCTACGTTGATCACTCCATTCATACACCACGTCAGTTTTGGAGTCTTCACTCACCAGCCAGTACCTGAGCTATTTGCTTAAAATACTTGCACCATGGCCTTCCTCCACACTTGCATTCAACAGCATTCACGTTTTTGTAACAATTAATTAATGAAACGTACGTATATTACGTAAGAGAACGTAATATCAATTTACGTGTTAGTAGGAAACAAAAGAACATATCAATCTCATTCTCCTCCTCGTCCAGAAGACGTATAGGGCAATTATAGTGAAGAATGCTACCGGTATATTTACGATGCAATAAACGGTGAATAACACGCACAAACAATGCCGTTCTGGTGTCATTCTTCATGTCGGGAAATAGCTTGTATTTACGCGCTTGCCAGAAATGTAGCTATTTTACTACAGAAAATATTCAAAATGCTCGCCAAATTGTGCGTGATAAATTGTTATGAAACTGCCCCTTTTGTATTATTCTTTGACTCTATGAAAATAAATAGGCTTAAACAACGTCATATTTTATATTATTTCCAAATATACGTTATTTTGTGACTTTCAGTTAGGTCCCATTAGCTGAGCCCAAATACTTTGGAGTATACATATTACAAACGTACAAGCACCATTCACATTTCGTACAAAAACCGTGATAATTTTTTTATCTGCCATTATTACTTTGACACATGTTATATTATGACGACGGTTCATGTGAAAAATGTCGTAAGTGAGAATTTCCATATTATTATTATCAGTGTTGCACAAGTTGTTAATGAACGTTGACGAATATTAATCGATGATACGTTGGCGATGAGTTACATAACACACGTGGGGAGTAATTAAAGAGTACCTGAGTTTCACACGTCGCTGGGCAACGGCGACGTGTTTAATTGAGATAGCGCGCCGGGAAATGTAATGACTTGAGTATCAATGGATGAATGAACGGACTTCGCTTAGAGTTACGTAACTGTAATTTTCCCATTATTGAATTATTCTATGATTAAATGATTCCAGGAGTGGAACGATTAAAGGCTTCAATGTTAGGAAACAATGTAATGAAAAAAATAATTACAAAAATGCAATAGGTGCCTTTTTAAATTATATTCTGATTTTAAACTTTTAGTTGTTTTTTTTTCGATGTCACAATTTTCGGGTGCACTTTTTCGGTTTGGCCCGATTAATTTCGCACATGTACAAGGTCTTTCATCATAAGCTGCCGCCGATTGCAGTAAGGCCGCGGCGGAAACTGAGCTAGTTCATTTGACAGTCGTATATCGAATAAGATTATGCAGTGGCAACTTCTATGTTTAAGCTGTAAACGTCGTAGCACAGGTCCAGCGATGCTCAATTCATTAGACTAATCGATAAACTGTTAGGACACGATTAGGAGCGCAGATACACTCCTCGCATACCAGTTTCGCTGAGATTATCATCATCAGTGACTCGCTTAGTTTACACGTTTAACGCGACAGTTCGACTGATCCGTTTGTCCAGTTGTTAGTGGACCTGACTGCTGCTCTGAGGGTCGTGGGTTCGATTCTCACTAAGGACGAATATTTGTGTGAAATGCACGACTATTTTATGATTTATGTATATGTATGGGTGTTTCATATCTTATTTCATATTTGTATGTATAAATTATCAACATCAATTCATTATACCAAAGGGTTACTTATCCTACTTTGACATCATACGGTCGTGGGCGGAAGTGACCTGACTTTAAAATATTTAATATTTGTTATGTCATTTTAATTGTTGTATTAATAATAATACAGCATTTTTTTATTTCTCCTTATTTTTATATGTACGTTGTTGCGTGTTTCAGTTACCACTTTTTTATTTATTAAATTCTTTTATTTTGTTTCAGGTACATAATGAGAAATCACTGTGACTTTTGGTAATCACACATTATAAAGTGCGAAAGTAAAAATCGTAATGTTTTGTTTTTTATTAAGAAAAATGTTGTAGAAAAATGCGTTCGCTACCTATGATCTAACTAAAGTTGCATTAAGTACTTACGATAAAAATTATAAAATTTCATTATCTGTCATCTCAATGAAAAAGTTTCATTACCTGTGATCTAAGTGAAGTGTTAGTGATCTAAATGAATACCGTATATAAAGCGTTGAATAAACTCAGTTAAGCAAAATTCATTAATCTATCGATGACTTACTAGACATATTGCTTACTTGTTAACCACTAGACATAAATTAGCCTGAAATAGCACTTGAGCAACTTAAGCCGCCCAAGCCAGATTGAGTAAACAAACAAACCAATAAATATAACCTTACAATGTTGTTAGAAATATAATTTTATACAAAGGCATACACGCATAAAATAAACATGTATATGGAATTATTACAGGTTTCTATTGTGTTGTTACACTTTCCACAAATTATTATTCATATGTCATCACACCTGGTTTCTTAGGAGGTTTGCAGAGTACACCAAATGCCAAAAATCTCTATCCTTAAAGACCCGACGTTCTTCTAAACTGATCACTCTCTTCATACACGCACGGCAGCTCTGAAATCTTCTCCTCATAATCTGATTCCTTTGGTTTATTTCGTTCCGTTCTGAACGAACGTTCATCATAATTGCGACCGTTATTTAACATTATTCACCAATAATATCTCGTATCGGCCCTACGCGAGTTGTCCCAATGTTTATTAATAATTAAAGCTCACACTGTAATTTAATGTTTATACACAGTTTTGAATAATCGTTCATTAATGTTGCATGAGCGTTATTTAATGCGCGCGGCTCGTTCGCAATGAGTGAGTGAATGAGTGACTGGATGAATTTACAGTGATCGGTTAAATTGGCGGGAAGGTATTGCGTCGCCGGTGTGATTTGACAAGCGTTTCTTATGTCGCATAGGACTTAGGGTTTTCGTACATGATGAAATGGATTTATGCCAGTAATATACGAGAAGGTACATTAATTACAAAGAAATGAAATTAACTTAAATGTTGACGACGTGTGAAGTTTGCAGAACTAACGTTCAATCAAACAATAAAATGGTAGATTATGATAAGTTGAATTAAAATATAAAGCCATTTTAAATGGTAATAAAATATAGGAACATATTTGTGTACATCGATTCGTAGTGTTGCCCACATTAATGTTTAGTTTTCGTTAAGCCAGCACTTATAGATATGGATTACTAGTTTATATCAAGAAAGTGTAAATATGAAAAATAAATCATTTTGTAACTTTGATTTTATTTTTTATTTGTAAATGATTAATATCGTCACTACATATAAACATTGATTAATATCGTTTGATTAATGTAGTTTTTTCATATTCATGTGTATCACTCATGTTTGTGGTACTTCTTTCGTATACTCGGTATAAACTGTCCCTTTATTTCACTACATTCTTTAATTCAATGGACAAATGCGAAGTTGTCCACACAACCCTAAGGTTGAACGGTAGAAAATTATACTTAACACGAAGTCTGCATTTCGCTGAACAAATACAGTATTTAATAAGGCTTAGATATATGAATAAATGTATTATTGAAATATTTGTATGTAGTATTCTATTATTAAACAATAACATTAGTGAATGACGGAAGCAAATCAAGTCTGTGAGGATAGAGGTCTTTACATTCGATCCTCTCTAGCTCGTAAGAGCTTGGCAATAATAACACAATAATACATGCTGATAACTCCGTTACGAACTAACCGTCCATGCAGTCTCCATACTGAACACTTGTATTAATAATAAACGTAACATCACGCCTGCAATCCCCGAAAGGGTAGGCAGAAGTAGTACTCTCCCACGTTTCACCAGTTATGTTTAGGTCCCGCAATGGAATAAATAGGTGGTGACGCTATTGTTATACACCGGGCACAACTCCGAATCACTACTACAAATTCTAAATTAGAAAAATCCAATAGCATCCGACCCGGGATTTGAATCTAGAACGTATCTATCAGCAGTCGCGCTTGCAACTACTCGACCAACGAGGCAGTCAGATATGAGTTATGATAGCATAGGAGGTATTAATAATATTTCTAGATATAACCGCTTATGATACGGACAGTACTTCAATTACATGGTCCCAGTGTGTAAACGCCCTTATTTAATGGAATAATTGAATTTATGCAGCTGGTCCTAAGCACCGATCAGAACGATTCCGTTCAAATTGGGACAACACCGCGCGCGGTAAATTGAACGTTCGGTCGGCACTGGAGATAGTCGCGGCGACTATTTATAGTCACTTTCTAGTCACTGAACGAATGGTTTCTATCGCATTAAATTAGGTATTTTTTGTGCTAAAAAGTTAATCACTAAGGAAATTTGCAAGAAGGTAATTTAAAATACGGTCACTTCTATTTTGTGTGATATGGAAGAGGCATTCGAATCTACGAGCTACTTCGTTTTGTTACACTTCTGCGTGTATTATATGTGTTAGTATGCATACATAGACGTATGTTTCTGCCGATAAGTGTTAGAAATAGAGCTGAAACGTCCAGAGTTTATACCTATCTACTGATTTTCTTTCCAGAGTTCCTATCACATTTACAACTTTAGTATTTTCATTGTTTTAAAGCGATATGACATTTCATATAAATTTCCACATTCTACTGTCACAACTTGACTTTAGTCAACAAACCTGTAAACGCTTACAAAAAGAACATAAAAACAAATTAGGACGTGTTTAAAAAGTTAACCATCTCGATAGTGGAAACTCAAGCGGGAAACAAATCGTGTCTGAATGCGTCTTTGTAGAACTTTGAAATAAAAAAAAATGCAGCTATTTCTCTTTGTGAATATCGATAAGAGCACGGGCCGCAGGAGAGTAAGACTCTCCTATGAGGTCAGATACTGGCTGATGAGGAATTCAATGAAAGTGGAGTGCGTGTATGAAGAACTTGATAAATATTCACTAACGTATAAGCCTGTAAGTTTCTCTACCTACGAGTACTCCGTAACGGTCCGCACTGGACGATATAATAATGAAAGTAAATCTTTATTCACATAATTAATAGAACTCACTATGACAAAATAATTAGACAATAAATCTTAATTAGAAATATCAAGTCGAATTTGTTTCATGCACCGACATCCTCGTATATATGTAGTGTGTTATACCATATATGTGTGTATAATGATAATGAACAAAAACTCGTGCAAAAATTAAATTGTCGGCATAGCCATAATCGCTATCGGCAACACCATAATGGCTATGAGATTTTATGTAAATGTACCCATCAGAGTCAATAGGCTTCCATAGAAATTACCGGTGGTCCTGCCGTGTCATTACCGCGTTTTTGTTGGCCGTCATTATCATCTCGTGTTTGTTTTTCCACATAGATTATGTTATTCTTTACTTCGCAGTAGCTCAACTACATTCAACGTCTACTTACTGCATTGAAAGTTTCAAAAAGTTACACTGAAAAAAATCTGTGAGATCAAAATATAAATGGTCATTCTGTACGCGGTGACCTATGTGTCTATGTTTGCATTAGTACTACAGTCAAAAATTTATATTTTATCACTCGTCTCGCCAATTGTAGAAGTGTGTAAGGATAGAGATAAGGGACTTGCCGGGACGACATAATAACAATAATCATCAACGATTCTGTTATCATTCCATTGTTTGACACAGATCTCGTCTTTGAATAAGAAAAATTAAGGCCAAATGCAGGCTGTCAGACTCTCAGGCACTTAAAATTAGTGTAATACATCTCACCATATCTTTCTCCAAAATATTTTTCCGAATGGGTACGCAGAACAGCGTAATGCACTTTCTCGTTTCATTACCTAAGTATGTATAACCATCGTACATCGCGCACTATGGGGGTGATCCTATTGTAATACATTGGACACAGACCTAAACTCCAGCCTAATATTAAGAAATTCAAGTTAAAAAAATCGATAATACATAGCCCGACTTGCGGATCGAACCCGGGACCTCTTGAGCAGCAGTCACGATTGCGACAGCACAAGTAACGAAGTCAAAATTTGCAACACTGATTAATAAAGATTAATAGATTCCATGACGCCTCTACGTAAGTATACTTGTTCTCTGCCGTATGTTTGCCCCGTGTTGGCCCGCGCTCGGTGCACGCTGCATTTCGAGCCCGTGCTTAATGACTTAATATCTCTATCAGTCAAATTGATATGCAGTTT
>DWEC01001522.1:0-13231 GCA_018245735.1 Microceris miodesmiata | reverse complement strand
TTATTATACTTGGATAAAGATATTGTAATCTATTTGTATTCTAGAGCCACTCGATATTATAAAATAATAATAAACCGTTTAACGGCCAAATAAATGATTCCAATAAAGTTGATACAATTCCAGGATGGTTTCGTAATGGGATCCTAAGGACGCGTGCCCACTAGAGTGGAATTCTGAAAAGCGTTTAACAAAATATTTAATAGCATATGACGCATTAAATAAGTAGTAGATACACAACCATATAATCTTTTTTTATTAATCTTATATCAACACACCAGGTCACGTAGTGTCAAAGTGTCAAGTAGGTACACGTAGCCTTTCGTAAGGACTTAGGTAATTCATCTATTTCCCTAATGAACACAATATTTCAAGTACCTAATATACTTGAGATTTCACTTATTTTTTTTTAATGATGACTCAGGACTTCAAATAAGGAGTATATTATTTGAAGTCCTGAGTCTGCGTAAACATAAATCGCAAATAACGTAGTAAAATAAAGATATTAAACAATTTTATTGAGGTAATCAACATGTTGACATAATAATGCTAAGATACTGTTCAACTATCATATTATGAATTTAATAAATTATTACCAACTTCATTCGACATCTATTACATCGTCACATCCAGTACTTAAATTTAAACATATCTATCAACATGAGTAATGACAAAACTACCTTCAAACAAATAACGTACCTACAGATATTCATTACAATTACCTGTTTTCATTACAATATATCGTTAAGTCACTTTTCCCGCCAAGTTTCGACGTTTTTAGCGCTTGTCGAAACTTAAAATGGAAACGCGTCCTGAAGGGGACGATGGCCATCGGCGGGCAAATATCACACATTATTGTCTCGCTAACATTTGCAACGCTCAATTAGGGGGATAGCAACCTTGACGTTTTATGGGGTAGGTAAAGCAATAGATAGGTGGACTCTGTCTAATTATATTGTAGGAACGATTCTCTGACACTGCAAATTCTGTGCCATTACTTGTTTCACTTAAAAAATTGTTAAATTATATTTGGCAAAATTGATTGGTCAAAAATTTTCAGCTACCAAAGTGTAGAAAGGCTTGCTTTTTGTGCGAATAGAACATAAGTATCTATTAATAAAGATCTGCAAATCATGACTTGAAACTATAAGCATTACTGAGCCATTGCGAACCACAGGGGCCATAAAGGGGCTGGCAGTGGGTAACGAAGACCGTCTTCGGGCAAATGCCGCGACGTTATTGTCTCTCTAACATTTCCATCGCCCAATTAGGGGGTTGACGGCCTCCATAGCTTACGAGAAAGGTAAAACTATAGACAGTCATTTTGTACTCAGTTGTATTGTGAATTCGATTCCACAATATGTTTGAATGTGAATATTTTAAAGAAATTGTCTGTCAAAATTATTTGTCGACCTTTTTTTATATAACACTTTCACTAGGTCCCACTATTGGATTTGAGTCTCTCTAACATCTGTTGGAAATTTGAAACGCACTTCACCAAGCTGCTGCAAAGCACACTGAAGGAGAATTTTTAAAACAAAAAAAATATGAAAAAATTCTACTGACGCTTAAAAATCAAACTATTTATTAAACTATGGAGAGTCAAAAACGATGTAGGTAAGGATATTAAAAGTGACCACCGCATACCGACTAAAGTCAATTGCGTCGACGTGATTTTCTCACTAACATTCGCAACTCCCAATTTGAAAGATAGGTGGTAACCTTTGGGTTTTATGACGGCAGTAAACCTGTCCTCTATATTTACGTTGATTGACGGAAAATTTCTTGCGAACTAGATGAGGTAACCACAGAGAATTTCTTCATTGTTTTTCTTTCTTTTTACATTTTTATGTACCTACAATCTCAATGATATATTAAAAACCGAAATAATTACAAATAAATTTAAATGAATAGGTATAGTATATTAAAACCAGTTAAATACGCGTTACCATTACCTACCTACGTTTGTAAAATAACACAATAAAACAAGTTTGTAGCTTTGTTATTCATATTAGCGGAATATGTAATCATCATGTCTCAAGGTATAATACATAAGTACATTTGCATAGTTTATTCTGTGAATAAAAAGTTTTTCTTAACCTACAGATAACAAATCGATGATGCAACCTTTTACTTACAGCTCGTGAAAATCAAATATTGTTTCAATTAACCGAGCCAAGATGGTGTTCTTTATGGGTCGGAGACGCTCCCTGTCCCCATTCTGCACCACTGGCAGGGTGGTGGCTGGTGGGGTTGGGAGTGACGTCCGCCCCGGGATGGTGAGACGCCGCCACACTGACAAAGTGACGAACGCGCCCCGAACTGCCGCGCGCTTGCTACAACTCTTTGACAACTCTTTTTTAACTTTTTTTAAGACAGTAAATGATTGTACCATAGACGTGCTACGTAACTTTTAACTCCTTCGAATTTAGCAAATTAATTCGATAATTATGGCAAATCATTATTATGTCAACATACTTCACAATTAATTAATCAATTCAGTGACTTGTCATCTTCCACACGAAACAGTCAGACTGAAATCAACGATGACCATCGCAATCCTCTTTTACTTCTTGGCGATAAGCAACTGCGTTACAGGTAAGATTTTTTCATCAAATATTTCTTTCAAAAACTTACTACATCAAATTTGCATATTCTACTATGTATATATAATGTTTTCGATCAAATTTTCTGTAAATAAAAAGTTTTTCTTAACCAACAGATAACAAAATCTTCATTTCGCACTCAAGACAGTTTATTATCTTGAAAATTTCTTATAATCGTTGTCATTGTCAATGATACTTTACCAAAATAGAGTGGCTGAAGTGTTCATTCCGCTAATTTCGTCCGCTAAAAGTTTTCTATGCTTGCACGCCACGTGGGAACGTAAAAGATATTAAAATCCAATGTTGCGAATCTGTATCGAAACTGTCAAGCGAAGTGTCCTGAAGTTTTACCACCGTGAAACAGTATTATTGTTATCAAGTAGAAAAAATCCCCTATTTTAAAGTGTACATATACTTCACATGTTAAATAGATCTGTAAACTGCGTGTCTGAACTATGAATTATGTAACAAACATTCGATGAAGAGGTAAAAAATATCAATGATCTTTTGAATGGATGATGGTGGTATATACCTGTCCTTATTTGCCTGTTTCTCTATTTGTGTGTTCGACACAAAAGTATTTTATAAAGTCATATAAGTAGTTTATTAAATTACTCCATTTATATAAAATGGAAAATTTTCCTCAAATTATTATTATAAATATGTATAGCAAAGCGAATCATGTCAGTGATCGACAACTATAGTATAATTCGCACTAGTGATAAAATTTAATTATAAACTAATTATATTAAAATTTAATAAATATCATTGAAATAAAGTGACATAAACTATTCGTTTATCTTTTTTTATATTTTGTGACTGTTAGATATTAAAAGTTACTCTAGAAATAATTAGGAATTAATAGCTTTAAAAGGCTATTATTACATTTATGTAGCCACAGTATAAACCAAAAATTTCATAATGAAATATTTTACTGTCGACCCTACACAGTAGGGGAAACACTTTCCGGTAAAACTACAGGACTAATTTCGGTACAATTACAGGAAAAAATGTTGAATTATTCGAATAAAATATAATATTAATACATTAAAACTTTGTCAGTATTAAAAATATTTTTGTTCCAAATAATTATAATATACTAATGGTATTTTATTTAATATAACAACTACCGATTTCTGAATCCGACTGTAACATCGCATACCTAACTAAATGTAGGTAACGAAGTTGTATGTATAGGCTTAAAGCTGGGAAACGTTCTGTTCAAAACCGATGTCGTGTGCATCAGTTGGTAAAATATCCATGATATAACGAAAACTACAAATACTTACGAACAGCGTAAGGCGAATTTAGTCTAAAAATTAACCAGCGCGCGCGTCGATTAGATAGCTTTTAGGTCGCTTCCGATATCTGTCCAAACGTATAGCGCGGCCGGGACTAAGATTGTTAAACCTATGACCCCAGACAAAATTATCGTAACAACAATTACTGCGTATCAAAAACAAGACTGTGCCTTTATAAAGGCAAATAAAAACATAGTAGATACATTTTATAAAAACAAAGTCGTAAAATGTTAGCAGATTTTTGTATTGTGTTTAATTAAATGTAAAAATAGTGGAAAACAGCGGTAGATAGTATTAAAACGAAAATATGTTCAATAAACAAAAGAACGTCATCTTATCCGGAAGTCTATAAAAAAGTCTAGTAAGAGTCTAGGATCGTAGAGAAAAGACCCGTTCAATTTACATTTTGTAGGTACTTGTTTTAAATTTCGCTTGCAGGTCCCACAGCTTTTATTAACTTTTCAATCTACAAATTGTTCTACGTTGTACCAGCCGCCCTATACCCAATTTCTTCTCTAACAGAAATTGGAGATATGGTACAAATGACAAACAATATCTATCCTTAAAAATCTGAGTAGCTTCTTATGTTTTCACTCTCTTCATACACGAATGCTGGATTCGGAGACTTTTAACTCCATTAGAAATAATGTAGCCTATTTGTTTAAGATGAATACTGATCTCGGTATATCGCATCCTTACCTGAATTCATCAATATCCGCACTATTAATCTTACAGCTGCCATTCTTTTTACAAGGAAAGCACAGGAATATGTATATGTACATGTGCCGATTCTACATCAGTTGCCAAAAAATAACATATGTTACAAAAAATAACATATGTCAATATTATCAGAAAACCTAATCGTGTACCTACTTTAAATTTAAGTTCCGTGTAAGTAATAGAGGTGCCGAGTGATTGTCATAAAAAGTTAAGATTTACATCTGATTTACATCTTTGGATTAGTCGTGTGAAAAAGGGTTTTAAAAAATCCAATGTATGCAGTTTTTTTAGTCTTCGAAATCTATACATATAAATAAAATTTAAGTGTCTCCTGGTAATATCAAAGTAATAGGATTATAACAAGTGCAGCTGAAAGTTACTATGTATGTTACGTATAACAAAAACGCATTATTAAAACTTCTGTCTGTTCCTGGTAATCTCCGTAACGACTGAACCGATTTCGACAGTAGGTACTGACACTGACAAATAGTTGAAGTTACTCGTATATAGAACAAGTTGGGCTCCTTGTATTTTACGGAAGATTTTAAGTTCCGTACAAAAAAAATTAAAACCCAAAAAACGCGATAGGCCCACGCGAGCGAAGTCACGGGTACTGCTATAAATAAATATATCGTGTAAAGAATTCATCACATTATGTCGATACAATAGGTAGGTACTACTTATCTGATTACTCCTATTGACTTACGTAACATCTAGCTGACTCTGGAGTGACCATAACTCCGTAAGTAATATCAGCTGTTAAAAAATATGAAATATTTTTAATACCACTGCTTTTTCTACCCAGTAAAACAGACAGCCATAACGCACGTGGCACGGGGCGCCGCCCGGCACTCCCCTGACATTTATCCGTAGCCCATAAAAATAAATTTGTACCAGGGAACTATGGCAGGCGAAGAGGCGCTTTTGTAAAGGCCTCGCCTCGCCCGACTCCCTCCCGAACCCATTCCGCTCGGTGACGCCCTACTAACCTCTTTATCGCATGCTAGATTCACTTTATCATGAAATCTAGATTTTATTACAATATTCGCGAGCTTGTGTTCGTATATTATTTTAATTAAAAACAGTGTTTTATTAAGCTAGATAAGATCTTTGATGATATAATTCATAACTAAACCAAACTGATTAGTAAATACATAATAAAAAACACTCTTTTTATAATTGTAGCTGTTTCATATTTTAGTCGCACATATTTTTGACATTAACAAATGCAAGGTTTTTTATAAAATAAAAATTATCAAAACATAACCATATATTTGTTCAGACATTCAAAATTAGATTACAACGCTCTCAATATTTAGAATCGCAGGTGAAACATCGATTAGGTTGAACACAATCCAGGATAATGAAGCAATAGTGATGTAGGGTTGTGACCTCAAGCTGTCGTGGAGCTAGCTGACTTGCGTGCGTCAGGTGATAAATGACCTCCATTGTCTTTATTTAGCGTAGGGCCAGCGGACGATCCGAAAGACCACTAAAATCGGTCATCCCGATAGACTTAATAGCTATTGCCGTCGCCAATGTTGTGAAAAAAGTAAAATAAAAGGGGATTGGATTACAAAATGGCGACAATATAGAAGTTAAATAATATGTATGATTGATTTCATTTTAAGCCGGTAATGATATTTAATTAATAATCAAACCAATGTGTACGTTGCAACTAAAATAGGAAAATTTGATGGTTTAAGAAATTACATCTTAATACTTACCTATTGCTTTTACTAAACTGACACACTACTTAATAACATTTAAGTGAGCTGCAACGCAACAGATTGCAAGAAGTCTAGACAATTGATAAATGATTCAATACCAGTAAACAAAGAAATTACAGGTATTACATCCTAAAAAAATGTTACCAAATGTATATCAGACATGATTAATAATCTTGCAGGATATTGCATAACATCACACCTTTTTACCCTGAAGGTGTAGGCAAAGGAAAGTGCTAAATTTTCACGATTCTTTAGTCATGTTATAAGTAGGTACGCTCCACCATGGAATAGGGGAGGGTGAACTAAATAATCTTGCACATTAACTACAACATGATGACACGTATATCGTATGTTAACATTTATACCAGGTAATAACAGTTAAAGATATGCATTAGGAGTGCCAAAGCACGGCTGTCCTCGTCAGTTTAATCCTTCTCATTATTCACGCTAATTCCCCTACTGTTAATATGACCATCACATAAATAGGCGTAACTGTAATAATTTACACCTGAATGATATTTTATTGTCTAATTTTAATATTAATTCATATCGTATATTGTATTAAGCGCTTGCTAATATCTGAAAATACAGAAAGTCGGTATTCTACAAAGTGTATATTTGATTTACGTAATTAAAAGCAATTTTTTTGTATTAGCAACTAATGTCTTAGTAAAAACATGTTTCTTAAATCAAACAATGCGTACCTACTTGTAACATTTGATTCTAACAGAAATGTTTATACACTGACATTTTAAACTCACAAACGAATAATTTGTATTTAAGTCTCTATTTGAATTTGGAAATATCTGCATACTCATGCATTTATTTGTTATTCATTATTCATTACACAAAACTTAACCGCATGGTTAACACTTTTGCATTAAAAGTCTTGCTTACCCTAATATAACTTATTGTGAGTTTTGAAACTACTTTGTTTCGTTACGAACACCCATCTGACTAGATGCCACCCAGCGGAGTGCAGCGACCGCGGCGAACGCAATGCACTGCGTGTAACAGATAGGTACGTACATCTCCTCAATGCACTGCGAGCCTGGTGACGTGGCCGCGTCCGCCAGCTCGCCGTGCTGCCCACTTGGCAACCAGCGTCAAGAAACGATCCTTCGATACATAAATACCGAACTGACCACTCAAAAAACATGCATCGTACTTATGGCGAACCATCCTCCAAGTAGCTTCGTTAGCCCTAACATCAACCTTAATGAATTTAATTGCAGTAAAAAAGACTACTTCGTTAAAAATTGCATCTCCTATTTAAGACGATGTTAATTTCTTTGATTCTAAACTTGCAAGTTTCAAATATAATACGAATTTATTTGTACATTAATTAATCACTTTGGTAAGGACAACACAAGATAATAATTGTTTTGACACACCGATTCTCTAAACCGATTCATGACATTTCTTTTAACCGATCTTTCTAAGCAATGGAAAACATAAAACTGCATATCGGTAACAGGCATGCATATAATATAGCTCGCTCTCATCAAATTTATGAAGCGTCAGTCGAAATGGGTACCCCTGTCTCCATGGCAACACCCACCTATTTTCATTGTCCCCGCCCACGAAAGAAAGAGAAGCGGCTTGTATCTTCTTATTCATACTTGCATATTCAGTAGAGGGACCCTTGCTCTTCTCATTTTTATGCCAACCTAGTCAAAGCTGGCTGTGAGCTTTCTGGAAAGGAACAGTATGCAAGCGGACTGACTATATGTTGTATGGGATTGATTACACGGTCACGAACAATAATACCATTTTGTAATAATAACCCCTTGCAGTGTATGACATCCTAATACAGCTTCAATCTAATTATGCATATAATTTACGAATCCTTTGCAACCCTTTATTAGTGTTGTGTTTTGTTTATTGTACTTTTTGTAAAAAAACTTGGTAAAAATTTCTCATTGGAAGAGGCCTATGTCCAGCAATGGACTGAGATAGGCTGATGATGTTGATGAAGAAGTTTTCACAGTTGTTTTATTTTATCTTAATAAATTTAGGTCTTATTAGATTATGCAGTGTAGTTTGTTTGTTTGTACAAAGTTTGTATTAGAAAAGTTGAAAATATCGGTTTCAGCGATAACGTCATTCGTAAGAATATTATGCAATATCTGTTTTTTTTGTTTTTAATGGTTTTATGGCAAATAAATATAACATTTCTACCATTGCACTTGAACTTAACATTTTTTTTAATATTTTTTAATATCACGTATGACGCACATATATCTCATAGAGGTAGGGAGAGTCGAAATTTTTATAGCTTGACTAATATCTATATTGAAAATTAGACTTACACATGGCTACGTAAAAATACAATATATATTTTTTTCGTTCGTGATCTGTCCGCTCTCCGCAACTGGGCGCCCAACATCACACATGTAGCACACCGATTAGCGCGCAGACGCGCTAGCTTCTGGAGTACCGCGCCCATCTGATCCCATTCAACACATTCATTCACCTGTCCCGGAACCAATATAGCGAACTCTATAACTTCAAATTCGTATTGAGAGTATTGATCCGGTCAGCCCTACCTCTTTCAAGTCATGTAGCCTTGGTATTTTCCGAACAGTTCGACATTATCGGCAATCGCCAATACGTTTCCAATAAGCCAAGGAGGACGAACTGATATCGATAGTTATGAAAGAGACTTCGCGTGAATTTTGTTAAGCGATTAATTAATTTGAATCATAATTCAATAAAGTGAGAGTATATCATATATTATGTAACTAATTTATTAGCTATTAGATTTTTATTAATACTGTTGTAATTTAAAAAAAAGGAAGGAGGAAAATCGAATAGGGCTGAATTTTTCGTTACCCTTTGCGTTTTCATTAAATTTTCTTATTAAAGCTACTAAAATATACCTAATTATGTTCCACTAACACGCCTTATTTTGTATTCCCTCTTTATGACGAAAGATTCCGATTTTTGCACAGGTATATATCTACTTTTGTCATATTCAGAATTGTTTGTGGCATACAGATTAATAAATAATATTTTGAATCAGTTTTCTTGTTATTTTTCTCAATGTAACCTCTCATAATGATTAGTTAACAGAAAGAAGATACGAATATATTCATGTTTTTACAACAATATCCTACTCGATTTGTCAGATGAGATACAATTTCTTAGTAATAAATTTTAAGATCGCTTCCAAACGATTTAAACGACTTAAATGTGCACTTTATGATATAATAAATAAAGGGATTAAGCACAAATACATACATATAAGTTTGAATATTGAGTTTTAATTGTTTAGTAGTTTTAGTATCTCAGTGATATAAATATAAATAATAATCGACCCATTATAGTTCCACTGTTGGAATATGGGTCATCTACGGCGCGCTCCTCTTTACAAAAGTGCGTTTTAAATTTAAATATCACTGCTAACGGTGAAGGAAAACATCGTTATGAAACCTATACACCTTAGAATGGATCGATAATTATTATCAATAAATATTTTTAAGCGTTAGTCGACTAAAGCGGAAGGAATAAGTAGTAGATTGTGAATTAAAATAATAGATAATGCAAGCAATACATAGGTACATAAATAATGTAAATGATTTTTTTTATTTTGGAATTAAAAAAATAACAAAGAGACCCTTAAAAGTATTTGACCAATACTTAAAAAAAGCTGAGAGCAACTTCAGCTGATAGGGATTTAAATGAAAAACCTTTTAGATTATGCCGTACCTACTAAAATAAATAACAACAATGAAACTTAAAACTTTGTAACATAAACTACATGAAAAAAAATTACAAATAGGATTAAACTTTGCGTACCTAATCCTTCAAATAAAACCAGAACTCCGTTTAAAAATACCTGCATACCTAAACCCTGATAGCTGAATCAATTAAATGTCAGTGTCAAATGAACATTCAAACTTAACAAATGAACTGTCAACAGATAGAGTATAGAGAAAAAAAAACCTTAATTTGTCCATAGATTTAAAAAAGAGTATGTTTAAAATATAATAAATAGTTCGGTTAAAGTTTTCACCTGTTGTGACAATATGAGTACGGATGTACCGACCAAGGGCTTATTTAAATGAGCTATTGCTTTATCAGTACAACAAATGTGTATTCTAGAGTTTCAAATGATCAACAAACACAATTAAATTTAATTCAGTATCCTTATCCTTACAAACTAGTAAGATTGTTTTTGTTTTTCTATTTTAGTACTAGCCGTGAAGATGGCATATATTCGTGTATGGCGTACCTATAGTGTCTTCTCGATAAAAGAGTATCTTCAAAACTTTTCCTTTCAAAGATGTTAGATACATCATTTTTTTTGTTTTTTCTCTGATGCATGTTAAAGTGTTAACTCACTAAACCTAACCAATTCATGAAAACATGTGTACCTATATATTCCAAGTACAACTCCGTATCAGTAGTAGTTGAATCAAAGTTATCAGACATGTTAAAGGGCCAGAGACGTATGCGTAACATCTTGCGTAACGTTCTCTCTCGCGATTGGCCAAAGAAACTCCGCCCATTGCGTAGGAACCTTGGAATCCATCAAGCCCTTCCTTTGCCCTTTTTATCTCCTCATACATTCTGTTCTCCTAGTACTCTGTGTTTTATTATAAATATTCTAAAAGGGCTTCTTAATAATATTATTTGTAAACAAACAAAACGTGGGTGAAAGGGACATTCTCACATTCTCATTAATAAGTGCTTAAAATGCCCCACAAAAAATGTCTCTTAGAAACGTTCGAATTGCGCTACAACTATATAGTATGGAAGGGCCATATACAGAGTATAACAATAATGCTAATTACCCTAAGGGCCACAGTACCTTCACGAAGGTGTAAATTATAAAAGATTTTTTTTAATAACAAATAATGGGCATGTCACTCCCAATGACTTTCTGTACCAGGCTAACATAAATGTGTAAAAGGTTGTCTCAGAAAGGGCTCCTCGAAATCGCTCAAAGAAAAAATGTGGGCACGAAACTTCTTTTCAATGCATCAGTATGATGAATGTTCAAAACATGGATAGAACAAATTCGATTCATTTAGCGAGTAATATGTAAATATATTTTATCATTTAGACAGCCTTCACTCCTAAAATAGTTTATAAATTTTATCATGAATTTTAATATGAAATGAGCGCGCTGATTTATATAAAAATCAAAATAAAAAGGACGAAATGACCAACGGCTTATAATAAACACAAAAAAGTAAGAAAGTTGCCTATTCTTAAAACAATTTCTACACCAATCTCGATACGATATTATAATTGGATGTCACGTGATTTCATAGTTTTAAAATACCAAAATTGAAATCGTTTTTGGTTAATAATATAGCCAATATTTTTGCATTGCTTTAGCGATATATTGTTAATGTGGAGAAAGTTTTAATAATAATTTAAATATGTTGAAAAACCCTAATTTAGAAGGACACTTTCGTTTTATGCAATATTTTCTGAATTTAAACGATAATAGTTAGAGAATTTGTATTTCAGGGCGTCGAAATGTCAATTTTAAATTACGGAATTTTAAGTAGGGCCAGCTGTTCCAACAAAGATGGCCTCACTTGAATCTCAAGAACCAGGGTTACATGAAGTTAAAACGGTGCGATCGGAATGTTACAACCATGGACTGTACCTGCAAGTAATACATGTAGATGGCGCTATAATCACCATACAATTGTTTTCTTTTAAACAGTAAAAATAATAACAATATTATTTTTATAGCAAGGCAAGAATATTAAAGAAATGAAATTTAATCAACTTCCATATTGTTTGTACTGTATATTGATATAATATTCAGATATAAGTTGCTGTTATGAGTGAGGCAAACAACGATAATCGAAATGAATGCAAAATATGAATCAAAACTAAGTTGCTGCTTTGTGTGATGCCTTGAATAAAATACTTAGATAGAAAATAGATATAACTAACTTCACTTCAATAAGCCATGACTTCACGATAACAAATCATTGTTAAATTTACTGTACATGAAATGTTACATGATTATAAAGTGACCATATACCTAGATAAATTCTCCATTTCGTCATCAGATCAATGAATGAAATAAATGTTTTGCAATCATTTGTTAATATTCGTATCGTAAGTTTTCGCGGAGAAATGGAATGTAAGTCTGCTATTTCGCGTAATTTTTATACTATGCTATACTCTTCACTATATCATACTTATATTTGATTTGTTGTTATTACTCCTATGTCGCAATTTACGTTTGCTTATGAAACCAATACGGTAACAAGAAATAAACATTCGGTAGTAGCCCTCAGCGCTATAAGCCTACAGCCTCAGCGCTTTGCTTTAATACATATTATAAAACTTGTTGAACAATGGACATTTGATACTGAATTATTGTAATTATATGAGTAAAAACCATTGAACAACACAAGTACGAGTACCTCGTGTTAGGGTACCTATATGATAATGATGCGTTTCTTATCGCATATATGTCGTGTTACACTCACATGATTTAAATATTTTTCATTAGTCACACAATTCAAAAAGGGCAGACGTACCTATATTCATTTAACCAGCAATCGACCCGATTATCCAATTTCAACCGTCAACGTTTTTGATTCTTTTTTCATGCTATTAATTTGCTATAATTTATGTTTCTAATTTTCAAAAGTGCATGTAATGAAGAATACCAAAAATGTTCTTTGGAATTTTCTAATTAATAATTAATGAAATTGAAGCTATGAGCTTGTTGGACTTGTATATATTTATAGGCACTTTTTCTTTTGTAGAGTACATTATAAAATTTATTTTGTAATATAAATGTTATAATAATTAAGCTGATAAAATTTTATATAGTTACAACAGAGAAACTGTCCTCATAAAATTAATTTCGTAATATTTTAGTGTTATTAAGAAA
>DWEC01001521.1:0-13235 GCA_018245735.1 Microceris miodesmiata | reverse complement strand
TGTGCGCCCCTCAGGCTATAGTAGACCGGGAGAAAAAAGCCGGAGAAAAAAACTCCCAGCACTCTTTTAAATAACACTTTTAAATAACAATGATGGAGTTGACTCCAGACAGGCTTCCTTCAATGCTGCATTTTCTTTATGATTCACTTGAGGGACGACTTTTACATCACTATTGTAATATCAGCATTCATTATTATGTACTCAGTATTATGTACATGCTATATCCTGTATTCGTGGTTTATGTAACAGCTGGCAGTCCTCTTAGGTTTTCGGTTATAATTTCTAATAGTTTTTTGACGATAAATTTCTTCAAATATATAAGATAGGTAGAAGACTTGTACCTATACTCAGTTTAACATATATAATGTGTGAAGGAGCGCGTCAAGGCTGTCAGGGTAGACGTAATATTTGCACGCCTTTATAGGAAATTTGACTCATTGCTTATTACATTTTTATATATTTTACGAGCAGTGTTCCTAATGCGCACAAAGCGTTATCAGGTTGTTGCTCCTCATCTAAATATACAGAACTGGAGCTCGTCCTAGCGAAATCCGGCCAACGCTAGATTTACAAGACACGCACGTAAAAAACATCCATCGTCTAATTGGGGCAGCGTCAGCGCGCCGCTCGGCACTCTCCTACATTTCTATTTATGGTACTATCGTATATATAAGGTTGTTCCTCCAATTTTCCAATCGTCATTTTTTGTCGTCCTTTCTTTTGCTTTCAATTTAATTTGTGTGTACAATATGATAGAGAAAATATTTTATTAACTAATTTATTCAATTTTTTAGGAGCTAGCATAATTTACTTGTTTCACTTTAAAGGATTATTAAAAGTTAGTTATTTACAAGTGTAACAGGTAATTAAAATAATCAATCAATTTTAATAAATATAATAAATAGGTATTCATATGTATAATTTATAAAAATAATAAATACAAAATAATAATAATAAATACATAGTAAGAAAAATTATAAATACATATTCACCACCTATATTCCATGGGATGTAAACATAATTGGTGAAATGTGGGAGTATACTACACTCCTCTACCTACGCTTTCGACGATTACAGGCGTGATATTATTTTAATATATAAACGGCTGTTCAAATAATGTTCTCCTTATTTGTACAATTGGGTATATATATATTTTGTTAAACGGCTAAAACGATTGACTCAAACCAACGAATTAATTAGCTTTAACACTCTTAATCATATCAGCTATCTTTACTAGCGGAGTAACTGATACTAACAGTCCTGTTCCTAGAGGAATGTTCGGGATCGGTTACACATGTGTATGGGCGGCGGCGGCCATAGGTGAGTGCTGCTTGGTCGCTTTTCACTTTACAAAATGGTATGGTTAACGGTTACCAATATTTCTAAACCGAATTGAAATTAATTCATCAAGACTATGACATTTGTATGCTAACATGTGTACGGCAATCTTCACCAAAAGCGCGTCGACGACAGCGACGGTAAACAAATACAAATATGTATTTTCATTCCGTAGTTTAGCAGGCGCCATAGTCGAAATCGATAGGATGACTCCGAACTAAATTATTCGGTTATTTCATACATACCCTTCTAGCTCCTAACGCTAATGTATCCCGGTCATGTTGAGATTTATTCGACAAGCGACCAAAACACTGCAGCTAGCTCGCGTCAGCGCGCGCCCCAAATAATAGTTAGCTATCAAAAAACAATTTTCATGATACTTGTGACGGGGAAATAGTTATAGAGTTGTTTGTTTGCGTGCTATAGGAAAATCTTTAAGTCATGCCCCCAACTATACAGATATATTTCGATAGAAAGTTATACTGGATTTATAGTTTAACTGGCCCGTTGGTTCAGTAGTTAGGGTAACTGAACGTTGAGCCTGGAGTCGTGGGTTCTAATCCCTCTCAAAACAAATGTTTGTATAACGAGAACAAGTTTGTTTGTCTTTTGGTGTACAAAAAAAGTATCTGCAAGTGTATATTCATATGTACATTCGTTTAACCCCCATTTGGTTACCATAACACAGGTTCTGCGTACTGCTCAAAAGCATTCCAAAATGTTTACAAGATATATTAAATACGCACAGGGTGTTCAGCGAATTGTTCGGCGGTGGAAACTTTGTTATTACCATAACATTATTGTGTTTATGTTATAAACGGTGAAACGTGGGAGTGTCCTACATTTCTCTGCCTATCTCTTCGGGGATTACAGGCGTGATGTTACATTTTTTTACGTTTTTATTATTTAGTTAATGATATCTATATCTATAGCAATAATTAATCGTCTAAATTAATGTTAAACTAGTCATAAGGTCAAGTCTATACAGGAAGTATTTTTTGAAAAATGTATTTAATTGTTAATTGTTTCCTACATGACAAACCAAAAAAAGCTTTTTTGTCTGTCACGCGAAAACTAATAAATCAATTTTAATTAAGAAAAATTGTAATACGTAGCATGCCCGACAGTTATGATATACGCCCGTAGAAAATCTTGTGGAAAATTATGAGAACTGAATCCACTGTTTCAAAGTGTTGTTACGACTTGTATGTACATGTTTAAAATTATGTAATAGATTAGCTGGGAGGTTTGAACTCTGTCGACCCGCACTCGGCCAGCGTGGCAGACCATGGCATTCACCCTCTCGTTCGGGGATTGACCCGTGTCCAACAGTGTAACGATAAAAGGGTCGCAATTTTTTACATCTTATTATTGGCCAGTGCTATAGATCTATAATGCCACATTAGCACCACAATATGGAGTATGCAATTATTTATTACGCGTATTATAAAAGACATGGCGCTCATTGGGGGAGGCCTATGTCCAGCAGTGGACTGAAATAGGCTGATGACGATGACGATGACGATTATAAAAGACAGTTACCGTTTGTAAAGATGTATTTCGTAAAACTGTCAAGTTAATTAAATGTGGTGCGGTTATAATTTAATATTAGATCAAGTTATGGAAAAAAATTTAAGTCAAGAGAATCTTTAAATCGCACGGAATGCGCGCGAAGTCGTTGGTAACATTTTACACTTGGTGTTGGGTATATAAATGTTAAAATAGCATTAAAGTCCGTCTGTCCGTCCTTCTGCCAATCGCCAGTTGCGCGAGTTCTGCACGTAGGTACGTTGCTTTTGAAAATACGTAATTAAATTCCCGGAACGATCAATTCGACTTCCAGGGATTGGCGCTATTGTTCAATAATGATTCGTGGGAGTTGTGGGTTCTGAAGGACTTATTGTGCTTTAGTGTTTCATATTTTACTTGTCATAATATAGGTAGATAGTATATGAAAAATGTTGCAAATAAAAATGTATTCTTACAGTGGAAGGAAAAGAAATTTCTAGATTACGCTAAATGCTCATCGATTACAAATAAGTAGTTATATCCAGTTGGATCCTTGTATCATATTTTATAAGCTCTTGTCCATAATGTATAACGGTAGTTGTAAATAATAGAATTTTGTTTAATAAGATTGTTTGCACTTTGAAATTTTGCAAATGTATGAGACTAATTTTGAATTCCGCTAAATATTTATCGTCACCAGGGTAACTATCATCAACCTTTTTATCCACGCCATATTTAGCCACGCTTGTCATGTACGACTTGGTGGTTGTATAACGATTAGTATACGTTAGTACCTACGTTGTAAATGACTGCAGATCATCACTTTCAGTACTCGTACGCCAGGTTGCGGCGACGATTTAAAAATAACCGTTCACTACCGGTTCCGAGAACAATTGTTTCTGTTCTCGTTGCTTTTGATCTCGAGAATTGGGTATTGCTTGTTCCAGGGATCGATGCGATCCTACCGGTTCGCGACTGATGGTTTTTGGGTCAGGATAATGCAAGGGTTCGGTTTATGGATGCATCAAGTCGTCGAAAATAAATACGGCTTCGTGTTACATTATCTGGAAGAAGATATCTCGCTACGCCAGATTCCTCACGGGCTGATAGGCAGAGAGCGCCGAGTGTCCAATATCTCTATGCTTAAAGACCTGACTTGCTTCTACTTCACTCACTCTCTTCATTATTTGAAATAAGATAAGTAAGTCTTCATCTCCTTCGGCATCTGTATCTATCAACGTTCGCATTGAAAAAGCATTAGCGGATAAAAAATACGATTATATAATCACCTATATACTCACCAATAATATACTCATTAATTATATGCTCACCGAACAGTGGTGTTGTTTGCAAGTCCATCAGTCATATCCACGCGGCGAACACGTCCGGCACCTGTACAACGTGTCCCCGTCGTGTCTTCACCTACGCTCTATATACATAAGATTAATAACGCCATTGAAAACGAAATGCTACATGAATGAAACTATTTCGATTGATTTATGTTTAGCTCCGTGTGATTCATTGCTACGATCCGGTGTTCGGAGCTGAAATCACGGTCGGATTCAAGAATGCTCGCAAGAGTGTTTGTTACATGAGTAATAATCTTCATCCGTACGTTTTTTGTTTATCTTTTAGAAATTTTTTCGTCTTTCTTTCTGTTTTACTCGTCAGTTCGTCGCTTTCATTCTCACCTGTTTTGTGACCATTGTGATAATTATAATATTAAATAATTATATTAACATATAAATATTTACCACATGTCACTGGCTACTTGTTCATTGCCTCGCGTTTCGGCATGCCATCCCGTCGAAGATGACATGCATTAAAAATCTGACTGCATACATGCTGATTTTCACTAGATGGGATGTCTAATTAACACCTGTTCAACTACCGTTGTTCACGGTTAGCTAATTTATTGGACGATGAGATAATAATAATTATTTATTTTCGGCAGTGAGGTAATACTGAATGTGACTTTAGCAAAGATGACATCATTGCTAGAAGAGTACCTGTTTTGTGTTGTGTTCGTTACATAGATTGTGATTTTTAAATGCGTATTTTTCTGCGACAAGATTAGAGTGATTATGTTTGTCACTTCCAGCTTCTGATTAATTCATCCCCCGATATTTTTTATTTTTTAATGTCCAATACAGGTTAAACTGGTATAAGTTTTTGTACGAGTTATTTTGTGTGTTGTGAATGGACTAATCACATGCACGCATGGCACTAGCTATTCCTACTATCGCAAAAGGCGGTTCGTCTTCTTACCTATTATCATGAGAACTCCTATAAGTGGACTGATAGGAAGTGTGTTTAGACTTGTTTAACCTAGAAACAAATTCGAATATAGGTTCCCTGAGAGGACTGGAAATCATTAACAATATGTCCCCAATTAACATTATCTACGGTCGCTGCGCACTTCTCTATCGTTGGGTAAAACTGAAAATGTCAAAATGTAATCATTACTGAAAAGTTTGAAAAAAATGTTTTTATACAGAGTTCGTGTATTTCTAAATTGATCAGTGGGGGAAGAGATCCTTGTCAAACAACAGACTGTTAAAACAGCTAATGATTAATAAACTTGGGGGACTATTGTCTTTCGTAAACGCATCTACGATTTGAAACAATTATGTAGTTTTGTTAACTTTTAATGATATTGCATTGGTTTTACCTTCGACGTGAAATTTTGAAGCATGGAAAGTTGCAAATGAATATTAATTACTGAGTTGATTATGCTACTAAATTACGTCTGATGACAGGGCAAAATAATTTGTTAGTCACAAGTCAATAAACAACATTGGCGTTGAGCTGACGCCACCGCATATAGACATTTGAGTGCTATCCTTGCTGTGTTCTTGGTATTACTGTTTTGCAACCGTAATGCTAATATAATATAGAGTCGAGAGCTACGGGTTCGGTTCCTACCCAGAACAATTGTATTTCCGATGAGCACGAGTATTTGGTCAGGTCTTTCTGCAATCTAGTGGTCGCTTTAATTGTCAGCTTATGAACTCTTTGTAAATTTGTCTAAACATCCTTGTATAAATGTAAAGGTTAATCCCCAATGTTAATACCTAATATAGTATGATATAATATATTATGATTCAAAATGGTAACTAGAGCTCTCAACAAAATCAGAAATGGAGAGTGTAGTGTTAGTACTTTATCAAGAGAATTGTTAGCTCTTTATTAAAGACAATCATAACAAAGAACTGCAACAATATCTCAGAATGAAACTGTATCATCATACACCTGTTAGTCCTCTCAAAATTCTACTTTAAATGTTTCCTCCTTGACGTTGAGTAGTTCGACCTGTGGAACTGGTTGTTGCAATCGTCGTCCATATCGATGCTGTTTACTGTGTCCGCTAGGATTTGATAAAGTGACGTGAGAGTGGCGTGGTTAGTTTTTAACAATGTTTGATAAGCTTGCTTAGTAATGGTCTTGTATATTTAGTATTGTACCTTGTTTGTTACGTAGCACCTTGAAATAGCGGACTACTCATGTACATATGACATACGTTCCTGGAAATAGATTCACGGGATTGGACAATCCCCAACGATTGTTCATTTATTTTTATTATATTAAACATTTTCAAACTGTTTACGACAGATTCCCACACCTTGTGCTTCTTAAGTGTGTATGTTTTTTATTAATAGTATCTAAAATGTAACGTATGTAATATTTTCTTGGAAATAGTTTTGCATTTTGTTCGATTTGAAGAATTGTACCTTAAGTCGTAAACCAGGCAATGTTGTACGCAAAGTGTGTTATAATTGGGAACATCTAAAAACTACTACGCGTGTTAAAATAAAAGAATAATTCCGATATTTACGCTGTTTTTTTTTAATAAATCGCTATGCGAAAAATGAACAGCTACGTGTATCGCAAGAAAATTTATCGAGGGCTCACTCCGCGAAGTCGCTAATTGTACTGCTTTATTTAGATAAAAAAAATATTTAAGGAATTTTTCTTTCTTCAAAAAACGCTGCACACATGCATAGGGATAAGATCTACAACAGTAAAATATCCCTAAGAGCACTGTGAATTATCTGTCGTACCAGCTAAATTTTATTTTCTCATAATATTAAGTAATAAAAATGTTTAACAAATTTTTGTCTCCTATAAAATTTACCAATGTGGAGTTAACTGTTTTGCGTATAAACGTATGGATTTGTTCAACATCGTTTCATATTACATCATTTTTGTTACCAGTTTGGAAGGTGTTTCTATCTTTAAAGAAAAATTACATAAATGATTACGCTATAAAATAACATCAAATGAAGAAATCGACCTAAGAATAATTTTTTTTGAGTACACGATGTATCGTAACATCACGCCTGTAACCCCCGAAGAGGTAGCCTGGAGAGTGTAGTCCATTCCCACCTTTCATCAGTTACATTCAAGTCCCATGGAATAGGTGGTGAGCTTATTGCCATACCCCTGGCAGAGATCCAGACTCGCACGTCACTACTAGAAATTCTAAATTAGAAAAAACCAATAGTACCCGACCCGGAATTTGAACCCAGGACCTCCCAATAGGCAGCCGCGCTTGAAATCACTTGACCAATGAGGCAGCCACCGACGAGTACACGATGTATTTCTTTAAAATATATTTCATTATCAAAATTATAATTTATAATGATCACGAAACAAAGATACAAACATGGAACTTAATTACATTACATAGGTGAGCAAAAAGAATTCTAAATAAAAACATGCAGTATTCAAGCCATCAATGGCATTAGAGCTGCGCGCACTGTTCTCACATAGATTAGTGGCGACAACAAAGATGGCTGCTCCATGATAAACGCCTGGCTGGATGAAGTCACTCCGGCAGCTCGGTTATTATTTTCCGCGTCCGAATCTCGACGGACAATGGCGCTGATGCGCTCTATAACGTCACCTTCGACCACAAGGTAAACAGTCTGTAAATACATTATAAACTTTGTTACAATGGACTTAGTTAATTTTATTGAATTGGCCACCAATGGTAAACAGCGAAACGCACTGATTTCTAATGTTCAATGTTGAGTGTAGTCTACGATAAACTTAAGTTGTTTATTTATTATTGTTCCTTATTGCATAATCACGCCTGGTCTTTTTCGGGGTGGCGGAGGGTGTTGAGTGCGATATGTCTATCCTTACAGACTTACCATCTTCTATATTCATTACTCACTTCATACACCTTCATATAACTTAAATGAGTCTTAAGTTTGAGTGAAGTTTCCAATTTTGTCCTGACACAAATCGATTGTCTGTGTCTTATATCTCTTCAAGCTAATTATATCTTATACCAATAATGAATAGGTTCTTGCATTTTCGAATTTACGGTCAGAACTTATTTTCCCAATGTTTTAGTACTGAATCGATTTACAATGCTCTGCTTTCAAATAATAAAAACTTAAAAACATTACTTTTGAATTATATTTCCTATCTTAGTTCATTTTTGTTCGCTTCTTTTTAAAAAAAAATGTGAGACCTACGTATACGAGTAGAGAATATTGTTAGAATCGTTATTTCAGTCCTTCGATTCGTACCATGTATGTTAAGCATTAATATTGTTTGGGACGCACGTCGCCGGCTCCTTCCACTCTGAATATCTTGAACAATGGCGACGCTGACAGTGGCTCGCGTCATTCATCCGCTACAAAGTAAATATTTTCCAACAGAACGCGAGCCGATTTAGTATATGTTAATGTTTACGAATATCTAACACGGCTTGTTTTGTTTGGCGCCTGTTTTTAACCACCGCCGGTCGCGGTATCTTCGCGCCGAGCATAGGTTTGATACCCGATACAACTTCTGTGGGTGTTTGTTAGCGAGCTATGGCTTCTGTCACGTGAAAATCCTTTGAAGTCCTCATTACTGCTTGCATGATGTAATCCTCCAATGTAGACGAACCAAATTAATTCGGTCAAGGAAATGGATTTAATTGCAATGTTAAAATTAGATGCGTACGTGATGTGATGTATCAGGTATATGGCGGATTGTTTTTAATAATTTATAAGATTAAGAAATATTTGAAACAGGTTGGTTTGTTAAAAAAAAAGATATGACAATACGTGTACATATTACGATAAAATAAGTATGCGTGATAACAAGATTGACAATATCAAATATAACGGAAAAGTCAATTTAAAAATAATTTTTGAAATTGAATTGGCTAGTTTTACCGCTTTGTACATTCGACACGAGTTTACGACGCTGACCTTTTTTATTTACTGAGAAATCCATATTTATTAGTAGCATACAGGAAAATCGTGTAAATTCACCGTTCAATAAAGTGCCTTGCCTTGATGCTCAGAAATCTATCTGCGGTTCTTGACGTCAGTACAGCGAAGTTAAATGTTTGACTTGGATCAAATCTCTTGAAAGTGGCGCCAGTACATGGAATTTTCGCTTCGCTATCGTTGCGTCTATTGACTGTGCTCCATTTTAACCGGTCCCAATTTCTATCTCATCTCGGTTTGTTTTGTAAATATGTCTTAAGCAGGCGCCTCCGTTTTTCATGATAACTTATTGGATTAGGCGAATTTATTAAGTTTCTTGGTTCTCTGAAAGTAATTTAAATAAGGGGAATGTGTGTTTACGTTTCTATTTATCAGAAATTAATGTTCTTTGATCAAAGTTTTTTTTTTGTGTGATTTAGATTGTGCTCAGTATTGACTAATGGTTTATTTAGTTGCTTTGCATAGCTGAACAACGGTAACAGATGAGGTCCATAGGAAATCTGTGCTCATATTTTTCTGTAGTATTTTTGAAGGAGTGTGAAATCTCCCTAGGGTAACTTGCCCAGTGTGGTAGACTATAACCTGAAGTCATTCACACATGTTCAAGAGTGGAACAATAAATGGACTAATGAATGATGACTACGGTGAATGCAAAGTGTCGACATTAAATTTGGTTTAATGTTAATTACCAATGCAAACGATTTGATTACATTTTTGGATAAACGTATTTTTTTGTACATATGTATGTTAGTAGGCGATGTTAGCTGTATTTAGAACGTCTTCGATAGGATCATTTTTCACCTTAGTCATCATTTAACATAATTTATTTTGTATTTATACTTCTGAGGCCGATGCCCAAACAAACCGAACAGCAAGGTGTGTATTAACACGAACTTCTCAAGAGTTCTCGTGAACTTTTAGTTTTCTCAAGAAAATCTCTGGCGTGGCGTGTGAAGAAATATGTACGATATTGGGATGTAATATATATTAAGCAAGTCCACTTTTAGTGATAACATGTTCTTAGATTTTCGTGTGAATATTATTCGGATCTGGGTTTTAAAATAATTTCATTTAAATAACAGTAGCTGTAACTGTAAAGAACAACACCATGGATAAACCTACACCTAAGAATTGTCTATAATCGTCTCCTAGGACTTGTGAACTGTGCCAACCCGCATGACAGATGTTTTTGATCCAATTATGGCATGATAAACGGGTTGCTGATGATGATGACGTATGAAACATAGACATAAGACGAAATACACAGTAAGCAAAGTTGATAATAAGAATGACATTTTTCTACCGATTCGTGTACGAAAGTGTTGTTTCGTATTAAGCATAGTCTATCAAGCAACGTAACTCACGTTTTCATGGCTCACGTTTTACGGCATTGGAACGTGTTTTTCGAAATTTCAAACTTTTTCGGAGTTATGACGGGGTTGATAATAAATGTTTCAAAGCGTGAATGGTAGAATTGTTTGTATTTTAGTGATTTGGCCAACAAAGAGAAAAAAAATCATTCTTGCCGTATAATTACCATGTGGGAAGCCTACAAACTGTTATAAATACATACATTTTCTGTATGTCAATGTCTGTTTTTGATTTGTCGCCTCTCCGAATTAATGCTTTTTCAACTAATTATTTTTGTGTAATCAACTGTTTCCTACTGTCTGTCAGTTGATGTTTCTATAACAATGAACGTAACGTCACGTCTGTAATCCCCGAAGAGGTAGGCAGAGGAATGCAGAATACTCCCACGTTTCACCGGTTACGTTTACGTCCCACTACGGAATAGGTGGTGAGCCTATTGCCATGCATCGGGCACATATACATTTGAATTAGGCATGTTTGAATTAATTTATATTAAATCCATTCGATTTTATAGACATTGTATTGATCGAAACGTGAAATATTAAACGACGCACTGCGGTACCTCAAATAATTCCCTCCCTATCCCATACTAATTAAACTGGCTCATTGACTATAGGTGCCTAACATTCCCTTATTTCATTTGAAGTATAAAAACAAGTACTTCGCGTCTATTGCAAAATATGTAACTACCCTTAATGTGCAAGTTTTTCCGCAATTGCATTAATTGTTATAACTCGCTTCATAAACTTTATAGCTATTTGAAAATTTAATTGCTTGAACCCCGTTGTGTACATGTAATTTAAATGCTTAGTGCATGTTGACTTTGGCAACTGAACAATGAAAGCGTACAATTGTTTTAAGTAACCTCATTCTAAGCAAGATTGAACGTTGCCAATAGCAAACGTACCTACTTGGTAATAAGTGCTTGTAAGATAATGAAACAATATTTGTATGACATGCAGCTGATAGCAAAGAGTTATAAATTCTATTTCTTTCTATATATATTAGATTTTAGTTACAATGTTTAACGTTCATTGTCGCGACTTTGAATGAAGAACTTTTGCCAAACCAATGACGTAGTATACAGATATAGTTTACAGTAGTTTTCGTTGTACTTTGCTTCGTACAGTGATTTTAGTACGAGTAACTCATATTTGTATTAGCAATACTATATATTGGGTGTCATTAAGTTAATTAATTATAGTTCGTTGTGTTACTCAAGATTCCTTGAGCAGTACGCAATGAACTCGAATTGATCGTTATTTATATACATATATCTAAAATATATACAACAATTCAGCCAACATTACATGCACTGCTGGTCAGCAGCAAATTAATCACAACGCTTATCTTTCTATAAACAATGTTGCTGTTTCGAAGTATTGTATACAACCTATTAATAACGATACATATATAAACGTACCCATAATATGATAGCAACCCTCTGTATATAGAGAACACATATATCTGTTTCCAATTTTAAACCAGGCATCAACATTTTGCACATAAATTTAAAGTTCACACTTAATAAGTTTAGTCAACAGTATGTCGCTAATTAGAGGTCAAAAATTGAAATTTCGATATTGCACAAGATTGACGTAGAATATCGCACAGTTCGTACAATTAACAAATATTACCGTTCGCTTAATGGATATATGGAGCAAGGTTACTAGTGTGTAAAATGAGCAGCGTTTAAAAATATAATGTGCTCGTGTGATATTAATGGCATTTGAAACCTAGACATGTAGGTTTTCAGCTGATTGGACACTAGGAAACAACATAACAAACTGCGGGGCGTCCTGCAAAGATGCGTAGTAAAATCAGAGTCATCACCTCTTATCTCCTTACTAAATATCAGTGGCGAGCTATTGGACCCAAAAATTGAATTTGAAACTTGAAATGGCTTTTAAAATTCAAGTAAATTTCTACTAGACTGAAGCTATAAAAGTGTAATTTGGATAACGAACTCTTTTACGCCGTGAAGCCTCGATATCTTTCCGATTCGAGTTACAATTGCAACTGTTGAGCAAGAGGTCCTGCGTACGATCCCTGGGCGGGCGAAATGTCAATTGTTTTTTCTAAATGAAAAATTGGCAAAAGTATTACTCACTTTGTATTTATTTGTGCCCGGTATATTAATAGACTCAACCACTGTTCCATTGGACGTATAAAATGATCGGTGAAATCTTTGAGTTACACCCCTTTATTTACCATCCAATATAAATTGTTGAACACAGTGTTTTTTTATCAACTAACAGATTTGATTTCGTCAACCAATATTGATAGAGTTGATTGATGTCAATGCTTTTGCCGTGTTTTTTTTATAGAGTTCTACAAGCGACGTGAGCGCAGTGAGGCGATGAAATGTGTTCTGTGCCTTGACTTTGAAATACATATTATCTCACTGCAGGAATTTAAAACATTTTATTGCATTGTTTGAACGCATTCGTGCCAACCTCAATAAAATTTTATTCGATCGGATTATTTAATTCTATTGTCGTTTTCCAGATTCCTACACAATTATTTATTTTATTTCCTATTTCTTACTTATATTTTAATCCCAATGGCATTACAAATATTTCGAGGTTATTTTAGCAATATTCAGTTACTTCGCGTGACGACATTTTTAGCGCGATTTTAAAGCATAAAGTTAATAACGCGCGTAAAGCATAAAGTTTTCATTAAATAAGTACCCTCTTTTTAGTTCCTGAAGTATCAGCAGAAATTGAGAGGGATCAAAGAGGGATGCAGTTTTGTTTATTGGGAATATAAGAGAACTGTAAT
>DWEC01001520.1:0-13235 GCA_018245735.1 Microceris miodesmiata | reverse complement strand
TTACAAACCTGCTGTGCTTCCTCTACATTCATCACTTTTAAACATGCATAAGTGTTTAAGAGACTTGTTACTTTGTTGTTTGTGATTTAAAAAAAATCTTCCGCCTGACTATTTGCTGTTTACATAGCGTCATAGACATTTTGAAACTTAAATAAAATCGATGTAGATTTGCTGAAACAATTGCACTCCTCTATTATATAGTATTATTCGCTGGTTTAGTTTTCGGGTGGGCTGTCGAAGTAGTCGATCTTGGGTGCGGCTGGCTGCTGTTGTGCTTGCTGTTGCGCTTGCTGTTGTTGTTGTTGCTGGTACTGCAGATGCTGTTGTTGTTGGAGTTGTTGTTGGGGCGCCGAGCGAGCACTGCGGGTCGCCCACGCGTTTGTAGAAGTTAACGTTGCCCAACCACCAGTCGATCTTGAAACCAAATTGAAGCTTTAATAATACAGTTGACGTAGAAATTAAACAATGTTTTGATTTTAAGCATAACACTGTAAATATTAATAACTTGTTGCGTTGATTTAAGATTAGTTAGAAGACATCGTGTTAATTGCTTAACCGACATTAAATGGTCAAATAATAATATTATTATCGAGCCACGAGTACGTAGATATGTACGTAGGTATGATAGATATTGAAAACATGAGGTATTTAAAACAACAATAAGCAAAATTAATTTCCTCATTGGTTTAGTGGTTACAAGTGCGACTGCCGATTCAGCGGTTTTGACTTCAAACTCCGCGTTGGTTATTACTGGATTATTTTAACTTAAGACCTTTTATTAGGGGCTCGGAATTTCCATCTACGCCTGGAGTATGGCAATAGACTCACCACGTACTCCATAGTGAGACGTAAAAGTCCGCCGTCCGCCTACCTTTTCGAGCATAACAGGCGTGATGGTACGACGTGACAATAAAATAAAACAAAATAAAGGTTACAGCATTGGACAGCAGTAAGGGAGTGCAGGTAAGAGTGCAGGTAAGAGTGCAGAGGGGGCGGGCAGTACCGGGGCGCGGGCGCGTGCGCGGGCGCGTGCGGCGGCGCGGCGGGCGCGCGCAGCACCGGCGGCGGCACGCGGCGCCGCCCCGCCTCGCGCGCCAGCACCTCCAGCACGCTCATCGCCGGCAGCCACGACTGCCCACATCTCACACTCGTTAATACACACACTACACGCGGCTACGTCACCACTCCACCTTCACATCATCTGCCCATTAAATGGCACTAGGTGATTCCGCTCACCGTTACCAACAGTCAGGCATCAATACTTCCTAAATCAAGATCGATTTTCTAGAAAGATAACATATCTATGATTATTCTTTAGTACGAAGTTTATCTCAATTTAATAAAATTCATTAAAACATATTTCAATAGTTCATGGTATGAGAAGACTCGAGCGCTTTCCCTAAACAGTTAAAATCAAAGCAGACTTTATTAAAATATGCTAAAACTATAATGTTAATATGATTAAAATCTTCTTTGCTATCCTAACCAATCTATTTGATAGAAACTCGAGGCTTCGTTTCACTCCACTACTCATACTTTGAAGTCTTAAGCTTACCATTAATGATACTCCAACAAATTTTGATTACTATTAAAGTAAAATAGACACTTGTTAGGCAAGCATGCTACACCATAGACCACAATTTTGCTTTACATCAGGCAACGCTGTGGCCAAGTGCTGGCCTGTACTAAATAAATAAAAAACTATACCTTCTCCCTATCAGCGGTGGCCACCACGTTCCTGTTGGGCTCGGCATCGTACGCGACGCTCTCGCAGCCGAAGTGCTCGCACATCTCGTGGATGAACTGCCTCTTCTGACGGTTCATCGAAGGGAACGAGTGCGAGCGGGTTTTTTGCTTCGACTGCAAATATAAAATGAATACGTACAATTCACAAAATACTATGTAGCCTTGGCAATTGTGTTTTGGATTTAAGTTATATAGGTCGTTCTACAGTGTTATGGATCTACGCAATGTTTAAAAACTATTATTCATAGATGGGACACAGTACGCTCCAAATCTTCCACGGTCTCGAAATAGACGCGTACCTAGTAATTTGTACCTTTTGCATGTAATGTGAAAGGGATCGAGGCAATTTTCAAATATCCTAATCCAGAAAGATAAAAAACATCAGGTGCATACATATAAAGTATGTATGCCAAATTGAGAAAGAAAGAAAAATGGAAGTATGTATAATGTATGTGGATGCGTGCGTACGTTCTTGGCGCGCTGCACGAGCTCGGCGAGGCGGTCGTGCACGTGGTTGGCGAAGGCGGGCTCGCGCGCGGCCGTGGCGCGCACGTGCTCGCTGTAGCGCGGCGCCAGCTTGGCCGACACGTCCGGGTTGCGGATCTGCAGCGCCAGCGCCAGCTGCCGGCTGCGCGCCTCCTGCCGGCACTCGTCGTCGCACTCCAGCCTGCAGCCGTGCACACACACATTTGTTTAACTTCAATTTTTCGTATATTTCAAATGATATACTTATTTATTCTTTTTATGTTCTAATTTTTCTAATATATATGTTTATTTCTTTTGTAATTTTTTAGTCGTTTTGATCGATACACTTAGTGGTCTTCTAATTTTCTAATTGCAAGATCTATAATATACCACTTCAACTGTTTTGTGACAATCTTATATATTGAAACACTTTCGAGCATACAAAATATCTTAAACAGTTTTAGTAACATCACCCCTGTAATCCCCGAAGGGGTAGGCAGAGGAGTGTAGGTACACCCAAACGTTTCACCAGTTACGTTTAGTCCCACAAGTCTATTAAGTCTTAAGACTATACACGTTAATTTTATACATAATAATCGATTAGTTTTTCAAATAGAATTGCAACTTATAGGAATGTATTATGTATTAATATATATGAATGTATTGTGTATTAATATTTATAGGAAATGTAACCATTTGAATTGCATGCAGAAGCAGTGCGTATATCAAAATATATATGCTAAGATACAAAAATAACATTTATTGATAAAAACTAATGTTTCAAAATGTTAACAAAGCCGGCAACCGTTTTGCTGACGCCGTTCCTTTTTAATTTTACTTTTGAATAAATAGTAGTTCTTATAATTTATTCTATTTTTTATAAGTTAGCAGAACATTTTAAAACGTACGTTTTAAGCATATTAGCGGGACGTTGCACGTCGCTCAAATCCACAGGACTTCCGTCTTGCATCTTCGACATGGCCAGCGAGCTCATCATTCTGTAAGTATACAGTATAAGAAAAAATTATGTTTGTCGAACTGTAGCGACTGGTTATACAATCATGAGGCTAAGATTTAAAACAGTGTAAATAATCCTGATGATACATTAGCACCATTAAACACTAAAAATTAACGACCATACAACTTAGATACGATTGTTATAATCAGCGACCAGTAATTTGATATTGAGTATTACGGGACCAAGAGTTTTTAAGTAGTAAAGTAATAAGACATGAGGCGAAGGTAAAATGGGTAACCTGGCCAGGTCTCGTGCATTGTCGCAGCAGGCGCGCTCGGCAAAGCGGCGGCCGCACGGGCACGTGGCGCGCACGGCGCGGCGGCACGGCGCCGTGCTCGGGCACGCGCCGCCCGCACCGCCCACGTGACACGGTGCCGCGCACGGATGCCCGCACAACGGCCGCTTCTCCGTGCACGGCTGCGTGCATCTAGGCAATGAGAAAGTACATCATAACAGTATTTTCTAATAAATTACTACATTATGCAATGAGCCTTAAAATATTTTTCATTACATTTTTTTGGCACCCCTACAGTGGTTTGAAATGATTGTAAACAATTTTTCTAGATTCCTAACTAAATTATTTGATCTTTCAAGAAATTTATGTAACAGTTTCTAGTGGAACTCTATTAAAAACCGTAAATTAAAAATGTGCAAATAAATAAAAACCTAATTTTTTGTATTACAGTCATTAATCGAAATTTAGACACTCACGTGGCAGTATCACAGGGCCCTTTGTGGCAGATCTTTATGCAAGTGTGCTTGCCACAAGGCAACGGCTTCCCGCAGGGCAGACCGCATGAAAACTCTTCTTGCGAACACGGAATTGTTTTTCTTTCCTATAAAAAAAAACATTATTATGATCAGTTATATTTCAATTTCGGTATATTTTGGTCGCACACTATTAATAAAGTAGTTTTAAAATTCAGACTTTACTATTGTTAGTTACTCAACTAATCATAAACTACATCACGTTATCAATCACCCTTTCTCCAACAACTGGATAATAATGAAAAAAAAAAATTTTTTTATTATCTTTAATTGGTTTGTTTCTACAAAACCTGCGTCGCTGCCGCTGTTTTTGTAAGAAGTAATGATATTCTTTTTTCTTTTCTTTCATAAAAAAAACTTTTGTATAATCACTATTAAAGATATCAGAGAAAGATCAGACCTCGTGACCGCCGTGGCAGACGCGCGTGGTGAGCACGACGCAGGGCGGGCACTCGGTGGCGTGGCAGGAGTGGTGCGGCGGGTGGCCGCAGGGGCGCGCGCGCGTGCACGGCGCCGAGCAGGCGGGCGGCCGCGCGCCGCACGCCACCGGCGGCAGCAGCACCGCCTCGCCGCACTCGCACCGCACCTCCTCAAAATCTAACATCATATATTTAAACATTTTAACATCCACCATACTATCTATGCCCCGAATTTATGCATATACCTATTAAGAAACTTAGTATCGTTATACAACTTAATTAGGGATTCCTCATTGCTGTAGCAAATTCAACGTAATAAAAGCGATTTAATGCTTACAAATTGAAAGCAAATTGGTTATTATCATTTCATCCCCCGATTTAAGATATTTTATATGTAAACATGTTTAAAAAAAAATTACAAAGAGGGAGCATCAATATACCTACAATCGATTAAGAGTATCGACTCGTTTTTATATCGACAAAAGCAGCGTTTTAAAGCCATGCAAATAGGACTTATGCTGTGTTAAAGCCCATTAAACACAGATGTCGTTCTTGTAGTGAGGTCTCGTTACAAACAACTCACTGAGGCGCGGGCACGGCGCGCAGTGGCCGGCATGGCAGTACTCCTCACAGCGATGCTGCTGACAGAACAGGCTGCGGCCGCACACCACCGTACATATGTGCTCGTTGCCGTTGCAGCACACCTCGCGGCACCGGTGCCGGCCGCAGTTCATTTTCTGAACAATGACAAATATTTTTAAATAAGTACTAGAAACATGTTATATATAACTTAAAATGTATATATTAACAGCTAAGCTAAGACATAGCAGATATATAAAGAGAAATATACTGTTTTATAGCAATAAAATGATCAAGTGCCATTACAAATGTATTGAAGTATGCTAAATTGATCTTCTGTTTGTAAGAACCCTAAGGATATAAAAGCGCAGAAGTGTATTGCCAGAATATTTGCTTAGAAGTATCTTCTACTCAAATATAACTACATACATAGATTTTATTCAAACAGAAGTAACTCATTTATATCCACCTTATTGCACTTCCGTTGGCACAAGACGCTGTTCTCCGGGAGCGGCAGGTCCCGGCACGGCACCTCACGGGTCGAGTGCCCGCAGCGACACTGGATGTGAGTGGAATCCGGACACACGGGGCATTCGCCTGGAAACATTTTTTTTAACTTTATCTAGTATAGGCCAGCACTTGGCGACAGGCCTGTGTCCAGCAGTGGGGCAAAATAGGCTGACAATTGTGATATTGTTTTTATACTCACAAAAACATTGCATATTAAAATACTTTTTTTATAAAACATACCTTGATGGCAGTTCTCCTTGCAAAAATGCCTCTCCTCCTCGGGTCCACAGCGCAGGGGCTTGGCGCAGATGTTGTCGCACACCGGGATAGGGTCCGTACACTTCTTTCGCTGACCTCTCTCTATCCTGATTGAAAAGATTTTAAAATATTTTAAAATAAGTACTGCAACATATTACATGGAACTTGACAGGCCAAAAAATATTGAAAAAATATGGAAGGACAGAACGATTGTTGATAAAAAAAAAGTCGGTATATGCGTCGGTAATATAAAAGAGTGTCGAGAAAGTACCTAGTCTTCCCGCACGGGCACGCGAACACATTCTCGGGGCGCAACGGACACGCGGTGCAAGGCGGCGCGTGGCACGCGCGGCGGCACACGTGCGCGCCGCACGACAGTACGCGACCGCACTCCGCGCCGCACGCCCACTGCTCCGTCGTGCCACGCTCGCACGCCACCACCCGCGACTTGGACACCGCGCAGTAGCACACTGCAAGTTACACTCTTTTCAAAAACATAAACATTTAAGAAAGATGCACTAATGTAACAAAAAATTAAACGTATAAGAAAGATACGATCATATTTATACAAATGATAGATACACTTGTGTATACATACAACAACAAAAAACTTGCACTAATGTAAAGAAGCAATACTAAGAGTAAAAAAAATTAAAACCGAGAAGTAAGAAAAAATTTAATTGTGACATGGTAAAATATATTTAATTTGCAAATTTTATAGCAATTGCATCCTAACCACAATGAAGAAAACCATCAAAATTTATCAGTTGAAGTTGGTGAGCCAAAATTTTTTTTTTACATATTTAAACTCAGAACTATGCTGAAAAATAATATTATTTAAAGACAAATAATTATGCCATATATATTTATTGGCAAATAATTATGCAAAATATATTTAGTTAAACAATTACATATCTACCATAAATAAACCATCTATTTTATTTTTATTAATTTATATTTTCAGGGCTAAAGTTTGCACATACTAACTAACCTTGTGTAACAGTCTCCTGGCACTCATCGCAGGGCCCCTCGTGGCACTTTTTCTTGCAGGTGTGCACACCACAGGTCAACTTCTTCCGACACTCCCGTCCACACACTTGAGGCAACTTGCTGCTACATAATATCAATCGTATCTCTGTGCCGCAACCACATTGTCTGGCAAAACAAATGTTAAGTAACAATTATATTAAAATAAAATATGTCTAACGCAAATGTATATCATATATTATAAAATATTGTGATATTAACTTAATTTCAGTCAAGCATGATATGTAAAAACAGTGATAATTATAGAAGAAGCACAGCAGTTCTTCTCGGTCTTAGTGGTCTCTGGCTACCCTATGCTAGATCTGACGTGGCGATATAATATAATAACAGGCAGGATTGCAATACTTTGAAATCTTATACATACTGATATTATTCGACTTTTTTATATGTAACAAATTAAAAATGCAAGACTCACTTCTTGACAGTGGCCTGGCACGGCGGGCAAGGGCCCGGGTGGCACAGCAACATGCACGGGTGTGGACACCTGCGCCGCCGCTGGCACGCGCGACCGCATGTGTGCGCGCCGCTGGCGCCTCGCTGGTACTCGGGGTTGCGCACCGTCCCGCACATGCAACGATACTCCATTGGAATGTCGTCGGATGGATTCTGGCACGCTGGGCAACGCCATTTGCCTTCTGGAATTTAAGCACAGATTAGCGAAGGGATTGACACAATAGTACATAACATCACGCCTGAAATCCCCGAGTAGGTAAAGGACTGTAGTACAGGCCCACACTTTACCAATTACATGTATGTCCCATAGAAGAAATAGGTGGTGAGCCTATTTCCATTGATACAAAATCATAGTTTACTCATTTACTGATTAAAGTTTTCATAATAAAAGGTAGTAACTTTTATATATATATCATTGTAAACTGATCATTGGATGATAAAACTTCAGTGGGCTCTATTAAATTAACCCAAAATGCTAAACCATACCAGTGGAAAAACTTTTTAGAAATTAAATATAGCTATGTTTATCCAGATATTATCTATTAACCAACATTGCTGTTTCATAAGATTTATAGGGTCTTCTTAAATTCAGAGGGAAATATTGTAATGTTTGCTAAATTATCATAACTTCAAATTCACACTGAAGTTTTTTCATTGTCAGGGACTAAGAAAATACTTATTTTCAAACTGTTAAGATAAATCAAGCTACATAATAATATATAAATCTTATATTAACAATAGTATAAAATACTACACATCTATTAGTAAAACACATCCTATAACTAACCAATAACACTACTCAGCGCCCACTTCCGTATGCACTTGAGATGCAACACATGGTAGCAGTTGGAGCACCACCACACTGAATCAGTCTGCTTGACTCGTTCACAACACACCAGGCATTCCAGTGTACCCTTATCCAATTGGTCACTGAGTCTCTCCCGCTGTGTCATTTCTATGTTACCTGTAAGTATATTTG
Organism: Microceris miodesmiata; assembly: GCA_018245735.1. NCBI lineage: Eukaryota > Metazoa > Arthropoda > Insecta > Lepidoptera > Hesperiidae > Microceris > Microceris miodesmiata. Next base: position 4,993 of record DWEC01001520.1, on the reverse strand, counting down.
TCATTAAACAACAGTTAATGGAGAATTTATAGCATTGAAAAATAAATAGCTTATATATTAAGACAGTCTTTTTTAAAATGCTTTCCAACTGGTGTAAAATTCTAAGAATCTTAATATATAAAAATGAATGTTTGTCTGTATGTTATCGATGAACTCAAAAACTACTGTACAGATTATTATCAAAATTACTATATCTTTGTATTTTTCCGTGGAGGTTTGTATAATATGCTCATTGATGCCACTCGCCACCTGGTGGTGCTGCAGAGTTCTGCCCCGTTCAACCGATTGTCATGGAAATTAGTATGACCATGTATTTTTACAAGGGGGAAACGAATATGATATTAATTTATTTTAGTTGTTGGCGTAGCAACGTGCGCCGAGTACAGCTAGTAATATTTATATTATTCATCCATATTCTCATTAAATTATTACACAAGAAAACTTCTCTGTTCACATACTACAACCTACTTAAGCTAAAATCTATATATATTTTCTATATCTATATCTATAACTATATATAGTTTCCAGTATACACAAAATCATAATATTTAGGAATTCATATCTTCATCACCATCACATAACCAGTTATCATTCGGCTGTTGGACACTAGTACCTCTCACAATGAGAAGTTTTAAGGAACTGAAGATAAAATCAATTCTGATGATAAACAAGTCCTTAATGCTCCGATTAGAAAACACCAAAATGTGATAGTACAATACAAGTACAATGCATTATTTACTTATTAAAAATAACACTGAAACTGGCTTCGAAATATTAATGTTAAATGAAACTAAATATATATGAAAAGGGATTGAAAACAAACTACATAATTATCAATATTGCTATAATCAGTTTACCTCCGTTGCTGGTCCCAAATTTTTGATTTTTGCTTCTCATAGGGCTTGATTTTGGTTCCTTAGTAACTTTCTCCTCCTTATATTGAAGATATGTATTGGCATACTGTTCATCCTCCAAGTTGTTGCGCTCAGTCGCACGTACCCTTTGACTCCCTGCCCAGCCACGGCGACTGGAGCCATCACCCCTACCATTTCTTACATCTTGACTACTTTTAGGCATAGAACTGTTGTAGAACATTCGCCCAGCATCTGCGTCTTTACTTTTGTTGGTCTGTTTGGAGTTGGATCTTGATTGCCCTCCATCCCCTCTGTGACTCCCCTCAGTACAGTTCTGTTCTTGATTAGTATAGTTATTGGACTCATATTGCCGATTGTTAGACCTCTGATAGTTGCTGTTCTCATTATTTCTTCTAATTCGCTCCATGTAACATATGCTTGATTCTGCTGTATCATTGTTAGTGTCAGCAATCTGTTTAGAGCTATTTCTGTCATGGTTGTGCCCATTGGTATCATTATTATGTCTGCCAGATTCTTGGTTACGATAGTATGAATCATACTTTTGACTAGAATCATTTTGATTGTTAGTTTCATGACTGTTGGTAATGATTTTGTTCTGTCTATAGTTCTTAAATTGTTTATCATTGTTTTCTTCAATATTAGAGGCCTCATTCTGCTGTGAGGTCTGAGGTCGTTCTCTCCAGTTCATATCAGAACTAGATGGTCTAGTTTGAACACTACTACTTATATTTACAGTTTCGTTTAAATTTTTGCTAGTGGAGGGTTTGATTGGTTGTGATATACTGCTGGAACTGCTGGATTTGTCTATTCCAGAATTTTTGGGCACAAATTCAGTTGCTGTCGGAGTGAGTTTAGAATTGAAGACAATTTCATTGTACTTGTTTGCTTCTAACACTACTGGATTATACTGATGTGGAGTGCTTACTTGGTAAACTTGTTCAGCACCATTTGGTTGCACAACAGAGTTGGTACTGCTTGCTCCGTAATTATAATCAATTGGGGCACTCTGTGATGGTATATTTTGATAATTGTACTGATTGTTTGGGTAGTTCTGATATTGCATGTTATTATATGTGACAGGATTTGCTGCAGGGACGGCCGACACTCCAGCAGACTGCATTTGAGCTATGAACTCGTTAAAGCTAACGTATTGGCTACTGGGATCATATTGTCTATTAGGAAAATAAGCTTGATTTAAATATTGGCCACTCATGTCACCATTCCAAGTTGTATGGCCTTGGTACTGGTTGTTGTAAGCGTATGAGTTGTTCCACTGGGACATCTTGAGAGTCGAGTATGAAATATTGTGAAATTTAAACAGTGTAACGAAAAAAATTGTAGAAGGTAGTTTGGAATTAAAAAGTATGTGGGGTTTCTTCAGTTTTTGTGGTGCAAGGACCACAGGCCGAAGCCTGAGGCCACAAAAGTGTTATATGCAGTCTGAAACAAATTAAAATAAATACGCTATATAGGAGTAAGTCGAATTTCAAGTTGCCTATACTAACATGTGGCGTTTCGCGAAAAACAATTACAAATGCGGTCACTTACCTCTATACCAATTTGCAGCCTGCCAGGTTTTAACTTAAATAACTGTAAACTAAGAAAAGGAAAACCTAAAAAATTTTGCAACTTAAAAATTAAATATTTTAGACGATATGACAAGACGATTCGGAATTGTGTGAACGGGGAGGGGAGGTCAACGTTGACAGTAAGGATTTCCAAGCAGTACATTCAAGAACGATACTTTACTATTCCATTGTGGATATCATTATTATCCAAAATGTTATTAATTTCTCATAACCTTTACTATGGTAGGACTTAGAATTGTTTTTCATATACAATGAAAGTATTTCAATGTTATTTTTAATTTTTTCCACCAGCAGGATTATATATTTTTTTGGAAAATGTTCTAATATAACGAATAAATTTAACATAAAAAAAATTATAACGTAAAGATTCTATCGTTATGAATTTGATTGCATATATTCACGTTTAAATGTATAGTTCATATTCACTCCGTCCCTATGATTTGTTATCCCAATCCTTTTTTTATGTTGGCAATTTTACTGGCAACCGTTCTTTACATGTTGTCTCTGTCGGTCACCGCCGGTGTTCTTTCTTGGGCTTGAGTCTTGACAACGCTAGCGTGCTTGTGAATTTTTACCGAACAGAGCATCGACGCCATTTTGTGAAGTTATGCTTCCTGAATAAGTTGTTTCCTCAGCTAATACGAGTAAAAGGACTGACAAACTAATTCAAAATGAGTTACGGAAGACCGCCGCCGCGTATCGACGGCATGGTTTCATTAAAAGTGGACAATCTGACTTATAGAACCACACCGGAAGATTTGCGTCGCGTTTTCGAAAGGTGTGGCGAGGTTGGCGACATATATATCCCACGAGACAGATATACGCGGGAAAGTAGAGGTTTCGCCTTTGTTAGGTAAGCACAATTATACTATATAACTACCTATAAATTTTCAACTGTAAGTATTTTTTACTAATCGTGGATATTTTAGGTTCTATGACCGACGCGATGCCGAAGACGCGCTTGATTCCTTGGATGGCCGCATGTTGGATGGAAGGGAGCTCCGCGTGCAGATGGCTAGATATGGGCGTCCATCATCACCATACAGGAGCCGTTATGACAGACGACGCAGGTATTAAATTTGTTTAACATCAAATATAATGCTTTAACGAGTATTTTATTATTATAGCAGTGATGAATCATCCATAGAAATTGGTCTTAGCAGCACCGCAACGACACATTAATACCGTATTTTTTTTAGTTTATTGTTCTCTTATTCTGAAATGTATAATTGTAAGTTGCACAAGTGTAATAAAAGTTTCAACATTTGTATTTCAAACATTTAGTGTGCCAAAGGAAAATATCAGTATATGTGCAAATATAAGTTTTCATATACAAATCTACATGTATGTTAAACCTAACAATTAAAGAACCATGTGCAATTAGCATAAAATAATTATACTGTTATATGATAAATGGGTATAATCCCTACGAGTATTAGATCCCTATCAATTATTAGAAGCATCACCATCAATCTATCATTGTCTATTGCTGGACATAGGCTTCTCTAATAGCATACCATTGAGCTTGATACTTAGTTTTTCACATCTAAATACTGCCGGTCATTTGGATCCTGAAGCATACATGTTGCAATTTAACATACCACACAGGGGATTTTACAGGGTAGATAGAAAGCTTCAAATGTCAAATATCAGTAGAGTTGTACAGGTGGTTTCTATGTTTTGTTACCAAGTCAACACATAAATCACAATTTTCAGAGGCTGGACTTTGACTTTGCATGTATGTATTATTAAACTCTGTGTAAATTTGATATTTGAATGAGTTCATTTTTGTTGCAGCACATCCCGTTCCCGCTCTCGTTCGCGCCGCCGGTCCAGGTCCAGGTCCCGCCGCCGCTCCTACTCGCGCAGCCGCTCTCGCTCCCGTTCCCGCTCTCGCTCAGACTCGAAAAGCTCGCGTGGGCGCTCTCGCAGTCGCAGCCGCTCCCGTTCACGTTCCAGGCATTGAACTGCTGTGTAAGGATCATTTTCTTCTCTTTATTGTTTATAGTTAATAATGGATGGACTTAATGCCATTTGGTATTTTCCAACAGTCAACCTGGGTGATGATAACAAGTTGGTGAAGGCTCCTAATCTTAATCATCATTATCATATCTATAATCAATTGTAATTGAGATATATTTAGAATATCAAGTATTGACTACCAACATTTCAATAAGTTGATGAACTCCACAAAAAAACAGCTTTGTTTAGGTACAAAATGAAATATTCCATTGTAATTAATGATATGCTGTAAATGATCACACAATGCAAATACTGTTGAAGATTATTACTGAAAGTTCAATGCAAATGTGTTTTTCATGCCTCCTAATATTTGTTAGCAGCCAGACTTAGCATATCAAAAACTATATATATTTCATAAATAAGACTATTATTAACAAAGTTGAGCTCTTTAAGGATTTTTCTCCATAAATATTATTATTTTATTATCTTCTTTATATATAAAAATTAATGTTTGTCTTTATGTCATCAAACATCATGTTATGTCTCATATGAGAAGGTTTGTATAAT
>DWEC01001519.1:0-13237 GCA_018245735.1 Microceris miodesmiata | reverse complement strand
TGAGTGCGAACCCTTTCCATCACATGAAATGTTTTGTCTTAGTTTAATCTTAATACTGTTTTAGTTTAGTTTTTTAACAAAATGACGCTTTTTTGCGAGTCTTGGTTTCTCCCCAGACTCTGGTTATGCCCACTGATGGTTTGATATGAGCTGAAGATGATGACATAACCAAATAAATTGTTATAACTGCCCAAACGTATACCGTCAATTTTACCACTTTAATTATTCCCTTAGAAAGGCAAACGAGACAAAATTTAATTACGCTAATGACATCGTCATATTAATTACAAGCTAAGTAAGAATGAATACAGAATGAGAGTAATTTTTCTCCTTTTATGTTTTTAATGAAATAGAGATAGCTGAATGTAATGTAATAATGAGTGTCATTTTAAAGTGTAATTATATTACGTTCTGGGAATTCATACTTGATTTAGAGAACGGACCTATGTGAATACAAAACATTAAGAATTCTAGTCTGTGATCTCTTTACTACGGGACATTAATCTTAGATCGCTGTTATCATTTAATTAGATCCGTGTCGAGCGCCCTTGTGGCTTCAATTTTGTTTTATAACGTCATACACACTTCTCTGTCCCCCCCGTGCTAACTACGCCGCGGTATTTAATTTCGAGATGTATAACATCTATTAAAGTATGGGCGTAAGGTGCAAAATGCGCTGTTCGTCCGATTGTGTAGCGGAAAATTGCAGTGTTTCGGTGACGGTGCCGCTACCCTACTGCTACAATGCCCGTCTATTTGCTCCTGGCCAGTCGATGTGGCAAGTTAGTAGGGTTGTAGCCAACGGATACTTTCCTTGAAACGTAACTTTCTGTTATCGTCGTTTATCATAGTCGACATTTTAGTTAAATTCATTAAACGGGTAGTTAACTGTTTTTGTTAATATGTAACGAATTACGCAATATTGTAAAAAAATAAGATTTAATAAATCTTGTCTTATTAACTTTGTGAAAAATTGTTAAATTCACTGTATTTTTAACTTTATTTTAAGTATATATATATCTAAGTTAGCTTAATTCATTTCTATTTTTTTTTTGTGAACATAACCATTGGAATTAAGCATACATAAATGGCATATGATTGAGCAACCCTATTTATATCCCACACTGCATTTTATGTCTTGCGCCTTCCCGCCGGATATTAAGCCCCAAACTTAATCATGTCCCTGTTCTCTTACAATATTGAACAGTAAAAGGAATTTTTTACGCTACTCATTACACTGCGTTAAATTCCCACGAATTTAAACTTTTTTTTATGTTATGAAACCTTTTATTATTTTCACAATTAGTTTCGTGAAGTAATGCGTTCACGCTGCATAATTTCTTCGTCATTGAGTTAGCTCAGGTCACCGTAGCCGCGAACCATTTATATAATTGAATGAATGAGCATATTATGCGTTCGAAATGCGTATTTAATTTATCTATCGTGAATACAATTTCACTGCGCTCACGTGTTTCGAATATTCAAGTCCGGATTGGGTTGGGATAAATTGGGGAAGTTTTAATTGTAACTTCTGTGATCTAAATGTTGTATTGACGCTCGTATACATTAATATGTGAAGGGTGAAATATATAAGAATTAAAAAAAACCCACCTATTATTGTAATATTATTAAGATGATTAAGTATACTATAGAATTGTGACATATCAGCAAATCAGCTATCGAAGACTTAGTTGTAATTATGATGGCTGTCGTAACTAGTCAAATATTCTCCTACTGTAATTGTTAGAAATTTACATGGTTAAATTACTAAAACTAAAGCAACGAAAAGAAATGAAAAAGTAATCTTCATCAGCGTTCATTCTGAATCTTATTTAGGAGGAACATCTGACGCACAGGAAAAAAAATGAGCGTTGAAAAAGAAGAATATAAAGTGTGTTTAAATTTGCATCAGCGATGGATGTGATGCAGATGAGTGACGTCACGTGTAACCATCAACCCCCCCCACTTCCTACCCTCTCGCCTGCTAATTGACACCCTCATGCTGGCTGTGAATCATTTTTGGCAGAGTTTAATCAATTATACCAATGACAGCGTTTGTATACATCATTTACTGGTTAATTTTTGCAAATATTATTCTTGCACCATACTTTTAGTCTACGCCTACTCTTCTTTTTCGATTGTCTTCGAAGTCTTTTTGATTGTCACGTGGCATGACAATCAAAAAGACTTCACGGAACGCACGGAATAACTTTTAGTTAGATAGCCTTTAGTCTATTATAGGTGGTTATTAAACGCTAAAACTTTAATGAGTGATTATTAATATTTTTCTTCACTTTTCAATAATTAAATAATTCACCAAATAATATCTGACCATTTTTAATGTACATAATTAATATAAGGCAACATTTTAATCATGTATGGATAACGTTTCCATAATAACTTAAACATTCTTGTACTAGCTCAAAACAACATAAAAGAAATAGGGGTCCATTAGACGAGAGCGCGGGAGCAAAGCTGTATTATTTGTCAACGCTCAGAGGCTCACGACACACAATCTTAAAATCAATTTTCATTTATTCCCAGATTATCCGCACTAGTAACAGGCTACGGCTGCGAGTATCGAAATTTCTAGATGTTCCAAGCCAATTAATATTTTATTGTTGTTTTATATTAGACTAAAACTACTTTTTGTTATTGTACTCAGGTTCTGTGACTTCTGTGTATGCGTATATTTCCGTCAAAAAGGAATATAAAAGTCTTAGTACTGTGGCGTAACGATAGGATACAATTGACGGTATCCGAGCAGTTAAACTTGGCATATACAGTTACATCTAGGATACATCGTTACGTTTTTTAAATAGCAACATAATGTCTGGAACATGTTATTCAATTCTTACAGTCGGGAAACATGTTATTCATTTCTTCTAACTTAAAATTCCCAGCAGTAGCAGGGAGAATCAATTTTTAATCGATTTATGACAATAAGCTCATCCTCTATTCCACAGAACGTATAACATAACTGGTGCAAAGTGACATTACCGTATTCCTCTGTCTACCTCTTCATAAAAATACGGGCATGATGTTATGCTATGCTACGTTAAATAGAAACGAAACAACCAGTAAGATGCAATTAAGCAAATTATAAAAAATGTGAAGGAATTATTCAGAAAAATAGACCGTCACTTCTGGTATTTAGTCAGTCTATCTAAACGTATGGCCAGTATGCAGGCGAATAGTCTCGGGCGGCGAGCCCAGCGAAATCTTTACAAATGTGCACCGTTATCGTGCCGCCCGATTGACCGGCAGCCGACCGCACATTTCTCAGCCTGAAAAATAACGGATTTATTTAATTTTATGGCAACGCCGCGTGCTGAATGGTCGATTGGGCCGGGCGAAGGGACAACTCATTCTGCTCTGACTATTGTTTGTGTTTGATCAAACAAATACAGGGCTTACTTTTAATACTCGTACACAACTTTTTAAGGTTGTATAAGAGTCTAGTCTTATATAGTTGTTACATTCACTAATAATTCACGCGTTCAGAAGTTCATTAATGTGGAAACAGTATTGTATTATGGATATACATAAAAATACATACCTATTATATACCTACATGTAGAACCAAATCGATATGATTCGTTGGATTTTTAGGCATTAACAAAGGAATATTTGTAAGAGTTCAAGACCAAGATTGGTTAGTTCCATCCTTTTATTATTTATTTATGCGTAACAACAGTACCTACGGCTATTAATCATCAATAGCTAACTATCATACTAATTTTGGAATTACTCGCATAATGCCCCCAAACTTTTTCATGTTTACCTTTCCCATGGTACCACGTTCCGTCGTTAGGGTAACTGATCTCATTATTGTAATCCCACTAGATAATGCGCAGATTTGTCACGAAGATGTTACAGTTAAATTTGATTTGCACGAATTATAATCCGGTTGAATTAGGGCTGACGGGAAAACCTGCTTAAAGCTTTCAGACACACGCTATTAGTAATTCTTCAAATACCAGCTAATAAGCAGCAATAGGATTAACATACAAAAAGATCGTACATCTATAGATTTAATGATATCAGGCACTAATGAACGGACAAGTATGGAACAAACCATATTGTTAGAGTAGATTAATATTGTTAAGTATGGTAGACAGTTTTTATAGAATTCACATAAGCGGCTCTATTTCTAACTTTCAAGTAATAATGTTATAGTAGAAATGCAAGTAGAATGTTTTTAAATAACCTTTTAATTTCCGCTACCAGTGTAGCAATTGTTAAGCATCTAATAATTGTGCAAACAGGGGAAAAAATATTTTTTTGAGTGGAGCTAATTGGGCCTAGCTCTTCGTACGATCACGATCCGATTGCTTTGCTATTGTTGTTATGGAAAGGCAAGGTCAGAAAAAACTATTGTAGCGTAAAATTGTTAAATCAGATTTCGAAAGGGTGGAAAAACTTACGATTAAATGAGAATTCAAATTTTTTACTACAATGGTTAGTTAACCCGGAAAGTAGGTCAGTTATTTTTGGGTCGCGCATTTTCAAAATTGATATTGAATAATTGTTGAATGAGAGTTGTTCCGTAAAATGTCATTTAGACATTATTGTATTATAGTGATGTTACGCAACCACTAGCATAGTTTACTATCTTTGGACGTTGTTAGGAAAAGTGTATTTATATTTTTGTTACTACAGATAATATATGATATGTACAGAATGTCCTCGACGTTTCAAATTCACCTATTTAAAAAATATAAGATAATAAAATTGTTTTATCGTGCTGGTAGTTTCTATATAATTTACATATATTTGGAAAAGCAGAAAGGCTATGTTACTAATACTGGAATAATGTGTAACACAAACAGAATGAATTAATAATATTTACACGATTAGTGTCATGTGCAACAAATTTTACACACACACACACACACAATAAAAACACAGAGAATGTTACTTAATTTTATCGATATTATTAGTGGCCAGCGACATTTTTGTTCATGGCTATTACTCTGCGGGGTGTCAAGACGTGACTGCTGACTTTTTAAAATATCGCAAATCCAAAATTAGAATCAACTTTACACCTGACAGAGTTCGAAACATTTTATTGATAACCACTTAGTCTGATTTGTGACGACCTCATTTTTTAATCACCTCTCAGTTTTTGGTGTTATTATTCAAGGCTGACATGCAACTTAAGTTAAACTTTACGCAACGGTTATGTTAAATTTGGCAGAATAATTTACGGCAAATTATTTCGGGTTTAATTTTCAAATTGCTAAGTTCTTTAAGATAATTAAGGCGGCGAATTAAAATCAGCTTAATTCAGCGTCGGAGGCGTGTTGTTTAAACAAGTTGAGTAAACAAAATTCAAATAGGTAGCGCGAACTTGGCAGCTGGAATCGTTTTACATGCCATCATTTTCTTATTACAGGGTCCGCTTCAAAATTCAGATGTTAAAGTGTAATTTGCCTTTCTTGTGCATTTTTGTATAATGTTCGAGTTAAGCTTCTCATATTGGTATAAAGTTGGCGGTAAAAGGATTTTAAATTAAAACAGCTGTTGATTAGCTAAACTAGTAATACTTATAAATTGTTCGATTTACGTCTAAACTATTAAATACCCCACTATTACACACCTCGTCCGAGGAAGGAGTGAGAGTCAATGAATCACAGATGGTAATTCAAATGTTATGCTTAAGAAAAATTTATTTGCATTTATTGGCGAGACTATTTGTATTTTTGACTATGACTATTCTTATTGAACTAGTATTTTATTGCTGTACAACATATCGTGTATATTAAACTTATCCAGGCGTTACGTTATCAAGTGTAAATAAGTACGTACAATCTGACAGTTGCGGCGCGTCACGTGACGTTCCAGTTCGCGTGAGAGTTAAACTGTTCCATTATTCGTTAAAACGCCCGTAAACTGATGAAAGCGCCACCATTTTATTGAGCTTTATTAAACATTCTTTTTTGAATTAATTTAAGCGTTGCATTTCAGTTTCACTTTAATTTTTTTAATACATGATATAATGCTTTTGTGAATTTCGTCCTTTTCGCCTGCGTATGTGCAGATTTATATTCAATTATAATTCATAATATTTCTCAAAATATATTGCGGTAACTATTATGAGTCCGTAATCAATAACGACTTGCCACTATTGGCAGATACAGTGTGTATGTTTTATACAGTAGAATAACCTGTATTTAAAAATATATAGCTTTGTATTTATATGCAATGTACAGTACAGTGTTACATTTGACTAAATGTATCTGAGTAATAGTGTAAAGCTGGCAACAAAAATATCTAGGTATATGTCTGTTTGTTCGCTAGTTTTAATATAAAAGTATCTATTATTCCAACCCAACAGTTTCAAAATGCAACACATTATTAACAATTACGTCTGCGTTGCACAGTTATTACTTTTAGTATTAATCGGGATACTATTTGGCATGATTCAGAACCTAAGTTAAATATTTAATTTATTAAAAGGTGGACGGCGTACCCATATGCATCATCATCATCTATCTCACCTATCTCAGTCCACTGCTGGACATAGGCCTCCCCCAATGAGCGCCATCGCGCCTAATAATAATAAAATGAATAATAATAATCTGAATGCATATAAGTTTCCATTTATTTTTAAACATTTTCAATATTTGAAAGCAAAGTCAACGTTTCTTCCCATTAAGAGCTAATAAACATGCCGGTCATGAAATCCTCGGTGTAGGGTTCAGTCGGGTATCAATTATTCCCGCACCGGTACATTCCAGCTATCGTGCGGTGCGCGGGTTACATTGTGGCGGGAAGGGGAACAGAAGTATTGCAATTATCGGTGGAACGCCGAACGTTTAATTAGCTTCTAAGCTCATAAGCGCGTTAACGTACTCTCACTATTCATACTCACTATTTACGAATAAATAAAAATAACACGCTCATCCATAATTGTGCATAGTTCACTCATTGTAATTAGCTTCACCATGAAGGAAAATCAATTTAATTCATTTTCTTTTATATGGAGAACACCAAATAGAATCATTATATTAAGATTCTTGAAACAAGTCTAGCTCACATAGTGACAAATTTTGAGAAAAGGAGGACTTGTTTAAAAACAACTGTTATACATATATAAAAATATTTTCGAAGAATATCACGTTCATACAAGCTCCATTCAATATCGCAACGACGGGGACGCACGGAGACTAATCGTGAGCTTATGAACCACGGGCGCTACCATCATCAGTTCACAACACAATGGCCGTCAACAATAGCCGTAATGGTTCACAATGGTGGCCGTTTACCCCTCAACACTAGCTCAATGGTCAGATCGATCCCTCGCCCGAAAAACTCAAGGAAACAACCGATAAGAGTGATTAATTGGTTTAAGTAGAATTCAATGAAAGCGTCGGAAACGCTGAGCCGCTTTTTTAGAAGTCGGCTAAGCTGCCGTGATTCCGTTAAAAGTGTTAACTCGTTTTGTTAACACATTTTGTATAAGAATTCCTAATGATATTGATTTCGATTTTATAAAATCGCTGTTTTTTTTTCTGCAAGGAATGAGGCATTTATATATTTTAATACCTATGAGGATTTTCAATGATATTTATTTAAAGTGGGTTTGTATACATTTAAGTTTACCTATAATATTTCTTATGTTTTGTTGTATAACATAATCATTAATTAATGACTCGTACTCCAGGCATAGGTGACCTGTACTCTACCTTTTTAAAAGTGATACAATTTCTTGTGAGTGAAAAATAAATGAGAATATTATTATTATCACCAATGTTATAAGCCCATACGTTAGTAAATGTTTGCGTATTAGTAAAAGATTTACGTACCCTTTCCAAGGCGGCTGTTTCAAACGAGTAGCGACAAAATGGCGCTGAAAACTCATGATTTGTGAGCGATCATGTTTCGAGTTACACGGCAATAAATTAAGGGAGTATGCAGAATAATTCCATCAATGTAACACGTGCGTGTTTAGTGGAGTTCCGTTGATTTATCGATGCACCCCGCGATATGAAACGTATCCGTGTTTTACATACACGTACGACGTGAACAAGGTCAGATTGACGTGTATGTACGCTTCACTTATAATAGATTAATGAGCCGAGCTGCACAGGACCACGCACTAAGCAAAGACTCGTTCTATTTCTATATTGTTCTCTATATGGCGACTGCATATAATTTTTATTACATTTCGATGGTTCTGATCCATTTAGTAACTTACTTGTCTCAAGATAATACTCTTAAAAAGTCTTAAATGTTAAATTATATGTATGTTTAAATCGCTCTAGCAACCAAACATTATGCAATCGGTATTATCTTTTGGTATTTAAGGTGGATTTGAATTTTTTTGGTCATATTGTGGGACTTGAATGTGACTGGTGAAACGCGGGGACGTACTACACTCCGCTGTCTACTCCTTCGGGGATTACAGGCGTGATGTTACGTTGGTTATATAGTATACGTAAATTTCTTATTAATTGAATCAATTAAAAAGCCTTAATGTAGTGAGATACTTTAAATGTCAGAATGATCTACAGTTTTTTATCTGTTATGTGAGAATGAAACTCCATATTATTCCATTTCGCCAATCCCCACGGTCAAAATCAATAGAATTAACTCGACAAAATGCTCTAAAGCCTGCGTATGCTAAATTAGTTTTAATAATAATGCACGCCTGAATACAAGTGGTCCGCCTAATATTTTAATTGATTGGTAAACAAGATAAAAATTTATTTTGTCTTTTAAATTCAACAATTTTTTGTTCTATTCAAATGGTTTTCGTAATTTTTAGTTTTTGACATAAAATATTGAGTATTTGTTAAAAAAAGCAATTTCGTGTCCTGTGTCCTATATACATATAGTTATACTATTTTGGAGTTGTTTAATCGTCTTATAATTATTATAACCTAAAAGTATAATACCAACGATATTTTATTTTAAAGTGTACAGTCTGGGACGCGTCAAGTGGGTAGCATTATTATTTAAATAACGATCATACAATTCTACATACATAATACTTACTCGAGATATTAATTGAAATCTATTATGATCGGATCAATAAATCATTTTTATGGCACCCCTTCGGTAGCGGTTTAATTGCATGCCTGCAGAAGTGGTCGTATAAGAAGACATGATAACAAGGCGGCTCTTTAAAATACAACTGCATTTATTTAAGTATCTATTGTTATTTAAATTTATAAAATATCCTCGTAATATGAAGCTTACAGATGGAATGTTTTTAAACTTGGACTTAGTCTATTTAATAACATACTAATTTCTTAATTATGCTTAAAACGTATTACGTAAATTGAAACGTAATTTATACTCAATATTATTTTGTAAAGCTAATTAAACGTAATCAGATACTTGTTACATTAAATGTAATTTAAAGATATCGCCACAGAAATTTTAATTAGGAAATGAGTATGAAAAGATTAATGTGCAACATCTTATGCTCCGTTGTTTTGCTGAAAATAGTCGCGGGGGTTGGTGAAATCATGAGCTTTACAACAGATACGTGGTGTTAGAAGTGTAGTAATGATCAGTATACACGGTTGAAGTTATAAGGAACGTATGGCTATTTATTTTCTTGGACGTGATGTATTGAATTACGGGTCGCCAAGCGATATATCAACTGTAAATGGCTTCCTTTACAATATAATTTGGAATAACCTACTTAAATAACGGCAATTATTTCCGTGTTATACAGGGTTCGAATTCACTATATGTGAAATAGCACATGTTCATACAATATAATTGATATAAATTTAAATTGGTTAAACTATGGGCAGCAACCCTCCTTAAGTTCCACTGCTGGGTATGGATTCCCATACAACTGCGGTAGATAGTTTACACAACATAAAATGGTATTTTGCGTAACTTACTGCTTCAATCTTTGATGCTGAGTTATAAATACAAGATCGATCAATAACGTGCAAAGGACAGCGCATGAAATAGTTTAAAGGCGATCGTCTGCTCATCATTTGATTCAGTATCAGTTTTATTTAGGCCTAAATGCAATACTACACAATCTGCCCACTTACAGCGTTAAACGTCGGATCAGGCACGGAACGTCCTAAGCGGCAAGCTCGAGTTGTTGCGAAAAGCTGCGTAATGGCGGAGCTTTTGTATGGGAAAGGAAGGGCATCACTCCCCGCCTAGAGCGGCGTGTCTGCCTCCCGCTCATTCGCTTCCCAGCGGTGGTAGCGATCGTACGTTTTTGCGTTCGTTGTGCGTCGCTCTGTAAATACGATCGCGAAAAACTTTTCTGTGCCGTGACGAATGGTTTCCGGGCGCATATGAAATATGAACACGATTGCGTTGTGCAGTGATTTTTCCTAACCGTGCAAAGAGACTGATTAGCTCCAGCAGTGTTCTGAAGAGGCTAATTACGAGCTAGGCTAATTGGCGGGGCCGGCGTTTCATGAAGGTGAGCCGACTTTTATTTCCGTTCGGCAATCCCTCTAATTGCGTCAATTAGTGTAATGCGGCGACAGCTTTGAAGAGTCCGCTTAATGATCTCCACAAGTAGTAGTAGTCTTTGTAAAACTATATAAAACAACGGCGGCCACCGGGGAAGCTCCCGTCAATGGAAAATAATTCCATGTCTTATTTTTGTTGCAAATTATTCTTGCAAATAATCTTAACAAATAACCAATAAATGTATAGGTATTTTAATAATGTTCTGTTATTTTGTACATTTATACATTTTTTAACACCAACTAAAATATAAATAGGTACTAATTCAACTATTAATGTCGTTATAATAATATCTCTATGTGTATAATAATATACATATTTGATAAGGCCATAATCAATTACTCGTATATTGTAATAAATAGGAAAATTAAAATAAATTAAATAATGGAAACTTTTAATTAAACCGGTAAAAAAATATTGTGCTTATCAATTATTTAAATGAAATTAAAGGTAATTGATATTCATTATTATAAATTGTGTTGTTTTTGTGGAGAATTCCAAAAATTGTTTTCAATTATTATTTTAAGTGTGGTTAATTATGTGTAAGTATCGATATCGAAATTAAAATAGGTCGTATTGTTTATTTATTCAATATTAACAAAGTTTTTCCATTCATATTTATTACAAGAATTTCATACAATTATGCTACGTCTAAAAGTTATACAATGGATGCAACTGTTAGATTTTCGAAATATCTCGTAAATAGTGTACACACTTTCGCGATCAAGTGTTACCTGTATTTTAATTTTTTTAATTTCTCACGTTTAGAAGAAATTCGCTACTTGCGATTTTTTTTATTAATAATTTGTCTTAAAACGACACGTCTTACAACCTTTCAAAATAGCAATTAAAAATTGTGGAAGTTATATAAGAAATTCCAAAATCAAATTATATACATATTGTTTGTTAATGTTACATTTGAATTATTACAAGTAAAAGTAGGCAGTATATAGGGATTCGGGTTCCTCGGCTTTAATATAATTATTACCTTGGGATGTTGTGACTCAGTGTTACAATCGTATATTCTGATAATGTTTCCGGTTTGCTAATTGGCTTGTTAGTCATTTTTATGTTATTAAATATCTGTGACGTGTAATATTCACGGTTGAACAAATAAACTGTTAAGTATTATGTCCGATCGAAACGTCCGTATCATTTATAATGATTATGAATATAGAAAACACTATTACCTACGAGCTTAGTTTTAAAATTATAATTAATTAAATTGTTACTACATATACGTAGACAGATAATAGATTCACTTGTTTTGGCAAATTTACATAACAATGATATAAATGTAATGACATAGATGAGCCTATCCTTGAACTGCTTTTATCGTGATTATGTTTGTAAGAAAATGGTTTACATAATCATCATATTTTAATTAATTTTGATATTCTATATTTTCTATGAGCAGGAAATTGTTATTCCTCAGTACGCAGACTTTCCAGTATCGCGTCTAATCATGATCATGTATTTATATAGTTTTACCTCATTATAGTTTTCTTCGTGCTCGTGTCTCATTCACAAACTGTAATAAGGCAAGACATTTAATAACTAAAACGTTGCCAGTAATTATTATTGGTTAAAAATGGACGTGTAGGTATTTTCAAGTTGCCAGTATGCCAAATATCGTGTTGTCCATTTAGAGCCCACTCGAAGGGGAGAACACGTGATATTGGCTAAATTGCAAGAGTCACGACAAAATGTCAACTGTTACTAAATATGACATTATAGTATAAGATATTCTTAGTTTTTTAAAATTATATGATTTAAATGTATTAATGCATACGATGCGTGCGAGATATATATCTATAATAATTACAAGCAAACACGAAGATAAAAGATGTTTATTAGATAATAAAAGCTTGAAAAAGATGAAAAAAGGTGTAATCTGATCCAGACATAGACTTTAAAAATATAAGTTGAGCTTTCGTGCAACGGGCGACATGGTTGTCCCAAAAGCCAATTAGAATCCCGTATCCGGCTTGTTTATTCTCTAATTAGCAAGTGGCTCATTAGAGCTACATCACTAGACCAGAGTGGAGAGTGTAGCAATGCTTCATTCGTTTTAATTATAAACACCGCTTCTTGTGTTCTTATAATTACCGAGCACAATTAAGGGACAGCATTTTATTGCTTGTACCGTGCATAATGACTTGTTTTCAAAAGGGATTTTTGTGTGCTATGCCCGCCGGACTTGGCTGTTTCACTTTGCATATTTCGATGCGACTAGAGTTTTTTCGTACAATATCGATAGGAGTACTTTTAACATAGTAAAATTTCGCGATAATTATTAAGTAATTAAAAAATATTTGTAACATTTTCGTTAATTATTTTGTTTAAATATATTATATAATACTTATATTTAGTGTATATTATCGTCCTTTTAACAATATTTTACTAGCGATACCCTTTACGTAGCCATGTTGACCAAATATTATCTAGCGGTAATCATGTCCAATGACGATGATGTTTAACAAGTGAAAAATATTTACAATGATCAGTTTCAACTCAGACTTATCGCTATATATTTAACGATTGTTTTACTAAACTCACAGCGTCTTCAAGGTATTTTCAATGCGGCTGGCCCATTTCAAAACCTAGTCAGGAGTCAAAACTTAATTTTAGAGGAGAGCGCATAAACGTAAAACAGGCCAGCCTTAGAAACGTATTTATGTTAGGTAAAAAAACAGGTGTTGATTGTAAAAAATACTAAAAAATATCAAGTCTAGAGACTTCTTTGGTTTTGAACTGGTTAAAGTGATTTATTAGG
>DWEC01001518.1:0-13242 GCA_018245735.1 Microceris miodesmiata | reverse complement strand
GTACCGGCCTAACTGGCGTATGTTTTTCGGGATGGCCCGACTAGTTTCGGAACTATACAAGGTCCTTCATCATGAGCTCCCGCTGATTGCAGCGATGTCGTGGCGAAGACTAGCTCTAATATAGTTTTGTATAACTGAAGTATAAGAAGTATTGTACGAAGAGAGTGGTGATAGAAGAAGAGGCTTGGAAGGTCTGCAACGATAGAGATAATTGGCCCTCAGCGCCCTCTGTCTACCGTGTAAATCTGGCGTAAAGATATGTATGAAAGATAAAAAAATATAAAAATAAAAAGCTCACGAAAGATTCATTTTCAACTCAGCGTGCTTTTGATGTTCATTGAACTTTAATTTGTTTTGACGCTACATCGTATAGTCAGTAAAATGATTCAGGTTCTTGGTATGAGGGATCACGTCTCCGCTTGTGATCGCAAATATTTCTTTTTTAAATAAGTGTAAAATATATTAGTTTAAGAAGAATTCAATGTTACCTTGGTTATTTGCTAGAAATATTTTGTTCAATTGCTTATAAGTAAAACATTTTTTAAATTGATTACGTGATATTTTTCACTTTAAAGCATTTACGATTCTGTCCACATATCCAGATATGTAGAGGTTTGGTTTTTAATAATCATAATTATTGCCAGTAGTAAGTAATATACGAGTTTAACTTAATTACTTTAATAGTTATACCTAATACTACTAGATATTGTATAAAACATATTAATTTGTAATATTTATATAAAGGTAATAAACCCACTTTTGTATCTTTGCGTCTGTATTCCGCTTAGGGACAAGTACAAGAGTGTAATACGCTGCCACGATACATCTATATACTTTAGGTCAATTTTTAGCAGGCATAATAAAGCCTTCTTAATATTATTATTATTCTCCACCAGTTAACCCTTGGGGGCTAGTAACATCTAAAAAAGCAAAAAATAAAACACGATGAAATCAAGAATAACAATTGAGATAGTAATTAAAACATTTATTAGAATAGGAAAAAATACTTGTTAATTAGATTTAACTATTAAAGAATTTAACTATTTAAAAATTAAAATTTTAACAGAACAAATCGCAAAGCCTTTGTTATTCTTATTATACCCCCCGGACACGCACGTGCAGAGCACTGCAATAAAATTTTAATGCGGCTAGTTTTGTATCGATGTAGTCCATTATGCAGATCCTTGAAGTATTCTCATAACATTTCGAATGATTCATTTTCTTCTTCATTGTACTCAAATACGTAATTAGTCGACACGCCGACATTACCTCGTTCATCACGCCAGTAATAATGAAACTCTAAACATGATAGATTACATCCAATCAAATCCTTTTTCGTACAAAATAAATCGGCGTGGCGTCCAAAACTCAGAGACGAAAAGCGTGGTATTACATAGTTTTTATTACAAAAATCTCCTTGTTAAAACGTTTGTCTCATAGAATCACAAGATCCATTTTGTTTTGTACGGCTTTATTGATTATAAAATTAATTATAGAGGATAAAGTATACCTAATATTATTAGAATATCCACCTAAATAACCACCAACATACATATATATAGATCTTCACCTATGGTCCTATGATATTGCGGTGAGTCACAAAAAGATTAAAACCAAACTGCTTCTTAAAGCAAACTCCTTCACTATTCAAAATGTACAAATTCATATATCACATGCAGGACAATTTGTTGAACCTCGTGTTATAAATTATTCAACCGACCCTGGAGCCGTTTCCCGCGCTTTTTCGTATTTCTTGTATTCCGTATTTTTCCGTAAAGCGTGGATCTGCTAGAACGTGGTGTGGTACACGCTTGAGTAAATAGTTTCAACTCTTGCAATTTTTCCGGTGTGTTTGATATTTAGACAGTCGTTTCATATACATATGTACTTAATTTAATTGGATATATACATAAATTGATACTGGTGATGTAATGACTGGTGACATAATAACTATAATGACGATGTATAGTGATCCGATTCGGATTATTTGACTGCAATTGTCTCAATTATTTGCAACTGTTCCTTGTATTACAAATGAATAGTAAAATGAAGTAAATCGTAATAGAATATAATTAGTTTTTGAATTAATTGGTTGTTTATAGTAAACTCAGTTCGGAAACAGTTTGAGCTGGATGTGTTTCCACCATCACCACCAAGCTATCATTAATGATTTTATTCTTCTCATCTTCTCTTCTCCTAGCGCCTCTCGGAGTCTTCATTCAAAATACCTGTCCTTTAGTTAAAAAAAACGAAAATATTGGTAATGTTAAACTTCACACATCTAAATTTTTAATCAAAACCTTTGGATTTTTTAAAAATTGAAAGCTGTAAATTTTAAAGTACTGCTTTGGAACTCGTAAAAGGAATGGTTTAAAAATAAAACTCAAAACTTCTTTCAAGCGCAGTATAACGTGGTCAAATCATAAAAGGGTAAAAATATTTATATTGTAGCATTTGGCCATTTTTTCATTGCTAATCTCGTAAAATTGGTTAAAATAATCATGTTTCATCGATATGACGCCTTTTTGGACAGTATATTATTAATATACGGTCTGATATATACGAGTTGGTATACGTAAATTAACGTAGGCGGAATTTGGGCTACTGACCATCCTTGACATACTCTATTTTGACTTATTAGAAATACAAAGCGTATACGGTCATTCGGTTCACGATATTCTATTCTTTCAATTTGCGGCTTAATCTAAAACCATCTTTCACTCGGAATATAAAGAAAAACATGTATTAATAATTATACATGTTTAAAATAAATATTGCAACATTCATGATATTTCATGTACACATAATATTCTACTGTTCGACACGGATCTCCTCTCAGACTGAGAAGAGTACGGACTCAGTGTGCCACGCTGGCCAAGTGCGTGTTGACATATCCATACAGTGATTTCATTATATGAATTAAATTCATATAGTCATTAAACAATTGATGAACGTGACTTCACATACCAGCTGATACATTACAAAGACGATATAATAAAGATTGAAAAAACAAACCATAGGACGCCCTCCAACTAGGTGGAGTGACGATATACACAAAGTGGCTGGCAGCAGTTGGATGTGACGAGCTGAAGATCGAGCTTAGTGGCGTGCTATTGGAGAGGCCTATGTTCAGCAGTGGACGAGAAATGAATTTATAAGTGCTACGTGATTACCTGATAATTACTTTTACGTACTGTTAATTATAACAATGATAATATTGCACTGTACATACACACTAAGCAATTGTACATCGGTGACGAGGCGATCTTCGGAGAAAGTAGTTTAGAATGTTCCCCGTGAACAACGACCGGATAGCATTGTGACGAGACAGAAAACAGTAATTCTTTGTGAGTTTTTTTATAACCTACTTACGAAAGATACGTTTCCACGTCCTTATGGAGATATCGACAGAATTGTTCTCAATTTGTCTGTTGCAAAGGAAAGTTTCTTATTTTTTTCTGATGGGGGTCTAATGGCTCGAAAAAGCCGTACCTGTATGCAGAGAGTGATAAGTGTGGAAGCATACTAAAATTGCCCAAACTGTCAGGATAGAGATAATTAGCAATTAGCTCGCTACCAACTCCGTGAAACCCTTGGCGTAATAATGTACAAATAACTTATGGTGAACTTTAATTTTTCTACTGTTTCACTTATGGTGGACTTTAATTTATTCTAGACTTATTAATTACATTTAAGAAAGACCTATGGTAGAACTTCGGGAGAATCATTAGTGTAAGGTCGGCGGAATAAATGAAAGATCCTGTCCATTTATAGAGCTACATAGATATTCCGTGAGGCTTAAGGTTGTGTCTTACCGCTTAAAATAGACTAAACTGGTATTGAGTGTCTGAAACTGGGAGTAGAGCTTCGTAAACTATAGGCTCCCGGCAGTTAAGTACCGGTTCGATCTCTTTAGAACACTCCTTTTAGCAGCTTCATGCGGTAGTTAATTTAATTCAACTATATATTCGAGAACTACATTGCAACCTAAATTAGTTCTAGTTCTATGTAATAATTAAAATACATCCTTTTATCCCGTCGATAGTTTATTTAAGGCGAATTTTACAGTATACGAATGAAGTCATTATGATTATTATCTATTAATTATTATTATTTATTCAAAATGGCTAGATACCTACAGCGTTTGTATTGTTTGGACTTCGTTTAGCTCAATAGCTAGTTAGCAGATAGGGAATAAAGTTATAAAAAATATCCAAAACGATTAGTATATAGCTACAAAAAACAAAATTACAATAAAACCACCCGGAAGAACCCCCTAATCCGTGCAAATTGCTCGAACAACCAGCCATACCGGCGGCTGAGGCGTGATTGCAAAAATGACTCGGCTAAATCCGAGCTGGAGCGTGGTACGCCGTACCGCACCGTCACGCGTACCGTTACGCGACACACTACGCCGTGCGACTGCGACCGATGAGATACTGCCGACGGTACTAACCACTCCTCGGGCTGATATTCTCAATACTTATATAATGGTACGCTCAGATGTACATCGTTAGCCTATTAATCTACGAATAAGTAAACACCACAATATATATTTAACTTTTATATTTATTGCATAGACATTTATTTGCTATTATTTTTTGTTACGAAGATATATTTACATCTACAAATGAGTTTGTAAAACATGGTTATAGACACAAATTATGCAATTTTGTGATTTCATTGAAAGCTATACGACTATATGACTGGCTGATATGACCATTGGTTTAGTGGGTATGATACAGACTACCAAATTGGTGAGTGTGGGTTTGATTCCTAGTACTAGTATCCCAAATACTAGTATCATGAGCACAGGTCTGTTTTTCATATGTGTTTTATGGTGCTTTCTTTATTTTGTTAAATATATTATTTATTTAAGATTTTATTATAACAATAGTCCATTATTATCTTTAAGTACACTTAACATGAATGTTACTTATCTTTAAGACGAAATTATTTGAATTCTCATGGAAACCGCATTTGTATCTGGCAAGTAGTTTAATAGGTTTGAGCAAACAAACCAAAATGCGGCGTGGAAACTTGCCCGCAGAAACTAGATTCAGCATGTCACTGAGAATACGAGTTATATTAGTAATCTCTAAATATTAGTATGAAGTAAAATGGTTATCTGCGACTCACAGTCCGTTTTCTAAACTTTTGGAGATTACGCAATGAATCTTAAAGCTTACTATTATTTAAACAATTACATTCGGAATTTCATCGGTAATATACGGTCAAGTTGAATTAAGTAATATTAGAGAAAACTATCTTATTATTTAAATTATTATTACGAGTTGCTTCGATGATTTGCACTGGTTAATATCATCAGCTACATGAAAATAATACAGGTTAAGTTCTTTACAGGGTAGGCACAGATCACTGACAATAAGTTTCAGACATCTTCATCCTTACATATCTGACGCGTTTTTCCGCAGCCATCACTATCTTCATTCTTGATTCCACCATCGGCCAGTATCTGACTTACTTGATTAAGACAGGCGAGTTTTGTCTTCCATAGCACCTACATACAATCCTTAGTACTGTCGGTGCATTTATTTTTTTATTCCTTCGTCTGCTATTAATTTTATATGTCCGAACTATCAGGGTACCCCTTTTCAATATTAAAAGGCTAAGAATAGGAACGAAAACACTTACGTCTGATTAAATTAAGCATACACCCACAACCAGTTGTTGTATTTTAAAAGTAAATGCCGTTATATTAGTAGTTTACACCAGTACTAAGCCGGGTAGTACTTTAATAAACGATAAAACATATTGCTTTGATTTCTCGTAATGAGTGGTATCTTCTGCCTACCGCTTTGCAAATTATAGCATAAATAGTGCTCGCTTAAGTGAAAGATTAAATTCCAGTGTACAGTTTTTCCTAGCGCGAGCTACCATTGTGTTTATAATGAAATTTAAAATACGTTTTATGTTTTGTAGAGCTTAAACATGTTTTAGAACTTGATTAAAATAGTTTTGTTTTAAATATTCCAATCAGCCGGTAACAATTCTGAGTAAGGTCGATTCTTGGAGGGCTCGCTGCCAGTGCGAAAATTTCTAAGCATTTTCTTGCTTTGAAAACATTTTATAAGGCTTCAAAAGACAGACAAACTTCTGAATACTTTTAAAGACACGTTTCTAAAGACAGACAAAATTTTGAGATGTGGGCTAGACACTCACTTACGTCTTTTCTAATTGTGCAGCAGCGCAATGGACTAAAGCGCAGACGGAGCGAATTGTAATGAGAAAATCGCATCCACGTGTCGCAGATAAAATGGGTTCCAAATAAACCGAGAACGAAAGAAAGAAAGAAAAAGAAATGAGAAACAAAACCGAGTCGAATATATTAGTAACAGTATTTGTTTATACGTACATTCCACTCGGTTTCATTTGCTATTTAAAATAATTTCATAATAAGATTCCAGGATTCGACAAGCTTTTGTAAACAAGAGATATTGTAGTGATCATTACATATTTAACTTACTTTAACACGTGATATTATTATAGTCGTTAATTATCTATAAATCAAATACATTACTTAATGAAAATAATAGTTGTTAATAGTATACATCTTATGACTTTGATTATATTAGCAAAATGCAAAATCTACTCTATCTTTGGAAGGACTTTTCGCGTAAGGCTCATTATTTCTCGTTAGCCGTGTTTCTAGGGTAGAAAATTTATCTTTACCCATCTCTTTTAATGTTGGGTACAGGTGGATTATTAATTGCGCTTGTTTATCTTCCATATTTGCAGTTTCCACGCGAGCCTGCGGAGATTATTTGCCCTTCGTAATTAATTGAAAGGGCCCTTTGAACATTAAATTACATTGGTAACAAAAGCCGAATAAAGCTTTGTGTTAGTTCAAACAGGTAGTATTTATAGAACAACATGTATACAAGATATAGTAATAACTGTTATTATATCGTCGTGCAAGGTTCGTTACGGTGTAAGCAGATAGAACCGATGCCAATCTCTATCCTTTGTTTTGATTTGACATGCTTCTTTTACATAAATCACTGCTTTTAAAGTACCTTTATAGGCACGTGGTTTTCGGAGACATTTGATTCTTCTATTGGGTAGTATCCGATGTGCTTGGTTAAGATAAGCAAATCATGCTCTCCCACGGCACCTGCATCTATCAAGATTCGCATTGTATACGGTATGTAATTCGTTCATTCCTTTTTTTGTACATGTCCAAAACAGCGGAGTATACTTTTTCATATTTTTACATCAACAATCTCTTTTAAAGATCAGTTTACAGATATCAAAAGTCATAATAAAAGTCGCAACGATTAGCGAGTGATGGTTTAATCTCGAGTATGCGTTCGTTGTACATTCTTCACTACCATTATCGTACAAAACTAAATGTACCGCGTCATGACAGCCCGGACTACTGTTACAGTATTGTCGACGTGCGAACATAAAAGTGCCCATAATCTGGACGCAGGAATGTGATCGAAGAAACAGACGTGTCATTATTGCAATCATTCTCCCGCCGTGGCTGCGCCGTTCAGAGGCTGTTCGCGCTGCATTCCGTATTTTTATACACCTACATTCTTGTCGAGCGACAATTGTCGGGTACTAATAGATGTTTCTATCTATCCATACATTATTTATGTTGTAGCATTTGAATATACAACTGCATTGCCTCGATACATTTACGAGTAGGTAGTTAAATATACCAAAAACAACTGTTGTCGAGTACGGTTATATAACTGAATAAAAATATTATTTCATTGTTATGGGTAACTTAATCTTAATAAAAGTCTCTGAAATTTTATAATAACTTATTTCTTAAATATATTCATATGTAGGTGTAGATAATCACTAGGTTTTATCATCATGAAGAGTTTTTTTTTTACTCAGAAATTGTATTTCTCTGTTCATTAAATTACAAAAATCTTTAAGTATATATCACAAAAAGCTTTGCTGAATTAAAAGCAGCTTTCTTCTTACACTTGTATATAAAAAATGTAACAAACACAAACAAAAAATAATACATTTTTTACTAATACAATTTTTAATTTGAAGTACGCGCAAAAATATAAAAAGGAAGGCAGATGCAAAGAAGATTTATTTTGTTTTGTTGAGTGTACATCAATCAATGAGTCCATTAGGCAGTGCTTAATCATTCTGTTATCTTTTGTGACAAGTAAGCATGACATTCGACTGGAGGTGCCGTTATATACGTGCTCATTAAACTGCTGTTAGTGTAACTGCTGTTAGTGTAGCTGTGGTTAACAAAAATACAAATGCAAACTTAGATAGACTAGACTTTAGAAAAACTGGCTTTTTACGTTCATAATATAATTTAAATCAGTTCGAATTTTGGCAATTTATGGACTAATAGTATCTATTGTATAACATTGTATGGTCATTGCCTCCAACCCTGTTTACGTCCCATTGCTGGGCGTGAGTCTTTCCCGCAGCCGGAATTCCATAATTCAAATTAACAACTGTAAATACAATTGTAGACAGTATTTAAAACGTTGAATTAAGAAGAAAATATTGTCATAGTAATATGTTCTGTCAACTACAAATTTAGGCGAATATGGCCTCGGTGAATATACTTCATTCGTTCCCGCAAAGTTCCCAAAAACAGCACCTGTGATTGGCTCATAAAAGGATTTGATTGATAAATAATTAGGTCTTTAACATGATTCTGTAATACGAGTAATTGTCTACAATCCTTTCTTCTAATTATCATTACATAAGAAAATACGCAAAATTGTTGTAATTTTTATACCACATTTTCAAACTTCAAACAAGCGAAACTAACTCAATGCTTGCGGCGTTAACTGATTGCATAACATTATTCATACTTCAACGACAATACAAGCTCGAACGCGTAGATTATTGTAAAACCTTCAACATTGTCGTTACTCATGTGTTGACAATGACCTTGATATAGTTCAGAGGCTCTACACTTTACGTATGACATGGTTTTTGCTGTTATTTATTACAGACGTTCAGGTGTTCGCATAGCGAAGTTTTTTTGTCACCTCGCTATAAAAAAGATGTATTGTATATCCGTCAGAAACCATCGTCCACCCGCGGGTTCGGTTTTTTTTCTAACTTGTTCAAATGTACGATCGTTTTATCTGTGACCTACCATACATCAAAGTTATTACATAGTATATTGAGATATTCTACTCTACATATTTTTTGTTTGGTCAATTGAAACGTATGTACAT
Source organism: Microceris miodesmiata (assembly GCA_018245735.1). Taxonomy (NCBI): domain Eukaryota; kingdom Metazoa; phylum Arthropoda; class Insecta; order Lepidoptera; family Hesperiidae; genus Microceris; species Microceris miodesmiata. The sequence goes on along the minus strand of DWEC01001518.1, from coordinate 4,042 downwards.
ATGATTATACTGATATGCAAATGAGAGTGAGAAATGTGTCAGTTTAACATTTGATAACAATTATTTAAGTTGTTTATTTATGATTAGGCAAATGATAAAAGGAATAGCAAAACCGATTTTTTAACGTTGCCCAAGTTAAATCCATTGTAACTGAAAAACGTGAGGTTGGAAAAATATTCAATTTTGCACATTATGAAGGCGTTAGAGGTATTGGCCGCCATGCCCGCTATTTGCTATATAAGCCTTTGGAAGTCTACTGCTAGACATGAGCCCGCCTCGTAGACACTGCTCTAACCGGTTCTGAGTCCTACGAGACCAGCTTTAGTCAGCTGTCTTCTTCAGCTCGTCAGGCTATGTTGTAGAAGGGCTGAGCTGTTCTGTGATACTTTTAACTGAGACATGATATTTATTCCTCTAAGTATTTAATTGTTACGGATTTTATATGTGCAAACTTGTAAATGGCTGTACTTATGTTACCTTATTTGTTTATGTACTAGCTCTAAGTTTTCCAAAGAAATAAAAATAAAATTAAATAAAATTATATCACGATAAAATATTTGACCAATCGCTCAAATGTCGTACGGTCATCTATAAATATCACACATATTCTTAGTTAAATATATAAAATAATATCTATTTGTACTAAGTATAGTACAATATAGTATAGTATAGCTTAGTAAAGCCAACATAAACCTACTTAATAATATTCTGTTTATTGTCTTTTAATACCTTCTAATAAATCATAGATGCTTGCTTCATTTCAAGGTTTCTTGACAAAAAGTCTTCCTGGCATCACTATAGTTACAGATAATAAGGATCATTAAATATAATCAAGGAAGGCTATCCTCGTCACCAGTGCACGTCTGTACTAACACGCAATACGTAGAAACATTGTAAATACGAGAAGTACTCAATTGTCGTTCGTTAATTTGTTTACGCGGAAATCTAAATAATTGTCGCTATAATCTATTATCTCATAACACTGTATGTACTCTCCAGAGATTTCCTTTGTGAATCAAGTTATATAAATTCCAAATGTCATAAAGTTCGAATCAATAGTTAGCCGTGGAAAGTACGAATCTAATCCAATTTATTGTCTTAGTACAAAGTCGTTAGCTCCGTGATTTCAATGTAGACACGGGTACCATTTATCCTAGTATTTCACCCCATTCTAGATCTGGAGAGGATTTATCCTAACACCCTACTCCAGTGGTAGACTCCAGAATGGCAAAAATACGATTTTGTGAACGTCCTGTCTGTCTGATTTATTTGGGCTGTCTCTAAAGACTCCGACGGGCTATATTGTTCCTAATGATATTGACAAAAGCCGTCTACGTAACGTACTGAAATAAAAAACTAGTCAAAGCTCACCATCATTTGTCAGTCATCCAAGATTCTCGCGGTAGCTTTATTTTACCCCTAAGCTTCCAATATGCCACAACGTGTGGGTTACAAGCATTTTTATAGCTACATCCATCATTATCGTCACCTGATAATTAAAAGTCTAGAAAACAATTAATATCACATATAAATATTACCACTCCACTGTATAAATCAAACCCATTAAAGCAAAATTTAACCCATAAAATTAAATCCATTGAAGTAAAAATTGAAAAAAAAACTGGAAAATCTTCTATTCCATTGTTTATGACATAACTTATAGACAAAACAATCCTCTGGTTGCCATGACTGACAGATTAGTTCCCGTATTTATTATTGCACGCTCACCCATGACCTGTAAACAACATTTGAAATGAAACCTTGCACAGTAATTGCCTCAGCAAACTATTTTAATAGACGAAAATTGGTTATGTAAGAAAATTTCTAAATCGTCTTCGCATTCAGAAGTTCGGTTTGCCTTGTAAATATTTATTCTTTCTGAACGAAGACGAGTATGTTTAAAGAAACTTATTACATAAGGCTATACATAATATGTATCAATAATTACTCTTATATTAGGCGCATTATTAAAAAGTTAATAGTGCATAAGCATTGTTAAAACATACGATCACTGACCATAGACAACTCTTGTGTTTCTAAATGTTTGGAATATGCTAATCATATAATAATTAATCGACATCGAAAATCGATTAATAAACATCGATGTATCTCAAATTCATCTTACTCTTTATCATTTCAAAGAAAATGTGACATTAAAAGTATTACTTATTATTGTCAAAAGCAGCATAGTTTTTGAACTGTCTGGGTTTCTAGCAAGTCTTATAGCTACATGCTACGTCCTAGGCTATATCTCGCTTACCATCCGATGATGTCGCAGTCAAACGTAGGCATATTACTATTATAAAAAAGCGGCGTAAGTCCTAGATTCTATTATGGTTTCTAGCAGATAACATAGATAAATTTTAGCGGTTTAAGCACTTCAAACTCCTGAATACTATTTTCTCTTATGTATAGAAATTCTGCCAGTTAACATCTCGGGAGCAACGAGACTTGGGGGTCAGCGTATCGGCAAGGCCGTCCACTCCACACCCGTAACACAAGGGCATATATTATGTGCATCTTGAAATAGAACTCAAATGTAGCATAGACCCGTACTAACAATTACCCAGCCGCCATTATTGCCACCATGCAGTATTAAACGCACTTAAGCTTGTCTTTGAAGACTAATTACAAGTTTTATAACTTTTCTATTTTATTTATTTCTTGTATCATCATCAATCCTAGTATTATTCCGCTGTTGGATACGGGTCGCTTCTCGGAACGAGAAGGATTCAAGTCTTACTCTACAACGACGGCGAAGTGCGGACTAGCAAATTTATTTGTTGTTATTATTGTATGTTTATTTATTAATTTATTTATATGTAAAAATGAGTTGCTTAATATTTTCCTTCAAATGTTGGGAGCTCTGTGATTTAATATCTCTAAATTATATGAATGGGAAGAACAGAGTATGACAACCCTGTTAGGTACGAGTATAATACATATTTTTAAGACCCTTCTTGTAAACGACGAAAAAGTGTTATAGAAGTTACGCTTCATAGCTTATTCAATAAAAATCCTAATGCATACAAACAGTCCTGTAAGGAAATTAATCTTTATGTAATTTATTTACGTGTTAGATACTTTAGGTGACATATGACATAGTGATAAAAATAGGTATCCAAAAAATAACGAAGTCGACATTAAAAAACTTTCTCTTGCGTAAATAAATGTATTAGACTATATGTTCTGAGACTTCTGTGAACTTAAATGTAGCTTTCTCTTCGCCGCATCTAGGTCACTAGTTGTATTATCAGTAAAATGCCATTACCTGTGGAATGCCTAATGTGCCGAGACGCGGTGGAACGGTGGCCCGTTGGCAAATTGCCCGTGGGGACGGCTGCCCGTCCCGGCCAAGATTTCATGTAACTGATGTTTTTTTGTAATACAATACACGATTAATACTATATCATTTAATAAGATGCATATTACAATAAATAATTAATAAACTAGATGGCTTGAAATATATTATTTCAGTGTTCTCTTCTTTTTTATTTAGTGTTCATTGCTCTACCTAACTGATAATTATGATATTATTCCCGCATTATGATATAAAACAATAATAGTAGAATATGTAACGCTAGAACATGTGAATGTGAGCGGTCGGTAATCTACTGAGTTTCCAATTGGTGTGAGTCAGGTAGCTCCGTTGTGTGTACTCCGTAGTGTTACACAACTCTGGACTTATTCCAACACTACTATGGGCGCGAGAATTGGGTGCGAAAGAAAACAACATAAACGACGTGGCATGATGATAAAATAATAATAATAAAATAAGTGTAAAGCTGTTCTTTATTGACAAAAGTTATCATCAAAAGCACAGAGCTAGACAGGATAATGATGGATAATAAAATAATGTAGCCAAGCATATGTTGATAAATGCGAATTATCAATTAACAGTCTACATGATAATCATCGGTGGGAACAATGGGCGATGTCAAGGTTGCGCCGAGCGATGGCTGACTGAGCTCTACAATGTCAGCCAATTAATTTGCCACTCGGTAAAGTTAATTTTAATTTGTTTACTTCAACGACTTGTTAC
>DWEC01001517.1:0-13242 GCA_018245735.1 Microceris miodesmiata | reverse complement strand
GACGTTGCGCCGGTGCGACTAGAGTAGCGAACACCTGTTCAGGTGGGCGACTTGGTCACGGCCGTCGGAAATTCTTTAGATATTTTTTACTTGCTTACGTTATAAATTAGGAAATTATCAGATTCGTGTTAACGCCCGCCATCAAGTTACAATCGGTATTGCCTTTATAGCTTTCCATCTTAGCGCGTTGATTTCGCGGGAAACGGTCGTTACTTCCTGTACGGTTATAAATAATTTATTCGTCCAAATGTGTCTGTACCTATATCGTGAAAACTCAATTTCCAGCGCGACCTGCTGCAATCATTAGCTGTTGCATACCACACGTCGTGCAAAATTCTACGACCCCCTGTCTGTAAATTTATAAATAATCCCGAACCGCCAGTGGCGGCGGCGGTGCGGCACACCGCGGACGGCGCGGGCGCGCGAGCCGAAATGGTCGCCCGTCACAATCCACTCCTACGATCGCCCCTATCGATATTCCGACTGTGATAGGTAGCTCAAACCGCGCCATTATCCCCCTCGGGGTTTCTATAGCAATTAGTGCAAGTGAAATTATAAGTTCAAGTGACAGTGCCATTCAGTGATCCATTTTGACGTATAAGTTATCTGGTGTGATATAGCCAGTTCATAATTTTGTATTGTGTTCCATGTTATTGTACATCAATCGAAGACATTCATATTCGTTGATTTTGATATGCGTTCTAACATAGACGTACATTTTTGGTGCTAATTATGTTCCACAGTGTTCAACAACTCGGGAATTTGCTCAGTTTCGCTCACTAACACAGTTCTTTTACTCCGTCGTCTGATTAAGCGCAGACCTGTCACATTCAATTTGCAGAAGAATAAATCGGCAGACGCGTCACTTTAGAAATTCCTTCCGCGTGATTTATGAACTAAAGGCTCAAATTATTGATACTGGTAACGGGCGATAGTTTTTTCTTCTATACCTGACGGTTATCGCATATTTTGTTAGGATTTTTGGGTTTACCAGACTTATACGTTTTCTGAAAATTAGTAATAGTAGGAGTGTAGCATAAAAATCTATAATACTTTTTCTCGAATTTAATGGAATCATTAAATGAAAATGACTACATTAATGATATTTCTATTTCGTTATTAAATGGTAATTGCTCGTATGTACGTTCAAATATCTCGTATCATCGGTTCAGCGATGGTATTCATGTGTGCCTAATTTTACATCGCCATTCACGCAGCCGTCTCATTAGTGTGTCTTCATTTGCCTACACAATGTTATTGGCAGTCTATTTTTAAATGTGCACGTACATGTGACTAGTTCGTTTTAGTTGTGTCTCTTTGCATTGTGTTAATTGCGATGGCTTAATTTTTTTTACACGTTTTTATTAAATTCGGAAAAAAACTAAATCACCACCATTTTATTGATATTCGCTCTTTTGTCATTTATATTGAATTATCTTTCATTACTCGAGGAGAATAATTCGCATAGTGCCAATTGCTCAAGTGTATTGACTTTGAATGTTATAATAACGATCCGTACCCATTTAATTTTACAGTGACCCTTATTCAAATAGTGTGCTGCGACCTTATTCTAAATCTAGTTATCAATCATAATGCAAGCTGTCTTCAAACCCAACTCGGCTGACGTACCCTCGCAGGTGATTACGTGAAGCGAGATGACAGTAAATTATGATTGAACTAAGTCTTTTTGTTTTTAGATGAATAGATCTCTGAGGCATCTCCGAAATGATCTTCTTGGCAATTATTAAAAATACCATTAAAAGCGGTCGAGCGATGTTCTTTACTTGAATAGTAAAAAGTTGCCTACGTGTGTGAAAAATCTTATAGTCTACTAATTGTTATCAAATTGTCAATCACTACGCCATGATTTAGAATATATTTATTAAAACATGTGTTTCGTATCCAAGCATGGATGGCAAATTAATATCCATTGAAGCAGAAAATTGGAATGTATGTTGACATTCTTTGTTTATTAGATTATTAACGTCTTGGTTAGTCTGGCACATTGACATTGCCGTGGGTGTTATTGCATCGGCTCGCTCTATGTAGGTTTATAATATTGTGCGGGGGTATAATGTTGTTTTTATTCTTCCACATCAGGTCTTAGCAATGTACTCTCGATTCGTCACGTATTATTAATTTCGTCCTTCTCTGAATGGCTATATTCGTCGAGGTTAGCTCTTATTACGTTCCGTGTACCATCATTATTGATAGCGTCAAGTTCTAAGCAACTCTTTCAACAGCAGCGGAACGTGTGTACACGCACCCGGTGATTTGTTCCCTTCAAGTGTACGGGAGTAATTGCTAAACAGAATGTTACGCAAATCTGATTGATGATAACGATCCGACAGCCGTGTTGCCGTTACTTCAATTTGGCCACCGTGGGTACCACTGTCCAGGCCCAAGTGCGTTCACCTCTTTGAAATAAAATCGATGTGAAGATATTATATTGTGTTACGTATTCGCATTGTATTTGGCATTTAGATTTTTACATTATTAGCTATCTCAATTTTATCAGTGTCATCGTTTTTGTGCGATTGTTCAACTAGCATATATACTTGTTTGTTTTGATTCCAGACAGCGTGAACATGGCACATTATAAATTAAAGATAATGGAGCAGTGTTGTTCAAGTCTATTCAAAAAGAAATAGATTGAAATATATTTGAAAGTATTTTGCGTGGAATAGTAGATGTAGTATCTCTTCAGTAATTTTGTTGTAATCGAGTGTCAACGAAAACCGTCAAGATGATGCAAGGATTGCTCGATTCCCTCTACAAAATTTACACAGGTAAGAATATAATTATATTTATTTAAGGGCGTAGTTTTGAACTTCAAGAATATCTTGATAGAGATCTTGTATATATTACAGTTACTAGTTATTGACTAAGTATATCTTCTCCAAATATATATTTTTTTGTGTTCACTTTGTGTCCGTGTACTTTATGTAATGATAATAAGATTCTTGCGTGCTAATATAAAATTTAACCTCGGGCAAAATGAATATTTCTTCATAAGTTTTAATTAACCACGTGGTACCTTGGAGGCGAGCAATTATGGAGCCACATTCGCCAGGGGCGGGGTCCCGTGATGAATTAATGTTTAGTGAGTAATTTGCCGTTTTTATTCATCCATTATGTTGCTACACGAATTTTGGTTATGAGGACATTGACCTCGCTTTATGATCTGTTTTCTTCAATATTTGTTTAGGTAATTTCTAAACCGCTCGTGACACTGACGCGGTTGCAGTTTGGATGCGATTTGTAACGTTAAGCAACAATTATACGAGCGGTCGGTTCTTGGATAGGTGGAAAATCTTCAAGAATTTGTCTGTATTTTAAAACATCTGTTAAACAGTTGGTCTCGGTAGTCATCGTTAGGTAATAGTCCATAAAGATCGTTCGGGTCTAAAAGACAATAAAAATATCCAACATACTTGCTGGTCACCAACCCATGTCGGCGCCAAAACACACCGAAGTATGGTGGACTAGTGCCCAGCATTGGGACAATAACAGTGTTGCAGACATATAATAGTCGATCCGTACTATAATGTCGACCTCAAACATTCGTTGCTTTGGTCAAATTTTCTTAGAAGTAGGTTAATGATATGTTAGGTGGATAATACGTACAGTTATACTATTAAATGTTTCGTGAGTGTTTATACACATGATTATAAATGTACCGGCTTAACTCATGTGAGTTTTTTCGGGATGGCCCGACTCCCGAATGTCCCGCCGGATCCCGTCTCCGCCGCGACTTCACTGCAAACGCCGGGAGCTCATGGGGAAGGACCTCGTACAGGTCCGCTAGTCGGGCCATCCCGAAAAAACTCACATGAGTTAAGCCGGTACATTTATAATCATACGTGCAGTTAAATATTTCTTCTTATAACTTTCAATGTAAGTACTATAAATGAATTTACAACAACGTACGAGTATTAGATTAGCACATTCAATATCATAAGTTTGCATACTACCCGTATGTTTAAGATCCATTGTTCTACTCTGAAAGACGGCTGCGTGGACGTACTCGTACAGCATCATTACTCATAATGCTAGCCAGAACATCTGACAAGTATTTGAAATTAAAATTGATTGCGGAATAATAATAATGTTGAGAAGAGCAAAGATATTTCCATATGCATCTTAATGGATACAATTACATATATAGTTACAGTAGAAACTGTTATAAGTCAAGGCTCGTGTCCATTAGCGCAATACGGACAATGTTTCTGACAGATAGAGACATATGGATGCCATTGTGTTTATATCGACGGTATCGGCATTTGGTTGTTGTGGCGAATTGTAATTGCGAATTCGTATTTCGTAATGGTTTATTGTACAGCACGTGTGTGTGCGATCACTATCGGAGAGGTGATGGGGTCAATGTCAAGTGTGTGGTGGAATTGAGAGCGTGTATCGATATCGTTAATATTATTTATCGATATGTATTAGTGATGTAAATGCATTTTAGTGTATCAATTTGTTTTTCGAATTAAACTTAGTGTCCGTATTTTTGTCTAATATTTTTTTATGTTTTCTTTACACACTTGATGTATTTTTGTGCTTTCGAATGTACGTAAGTGAACGCGCAGAGATAAGTGGTATATTAAAATAGTTGCAATAGTTATTTTCCATGTTTTAGTAGTAAATAAATTAGTTGTACATATATCTGCAAAGGGGAAAAATGTCGCGATGTTTCCTTAAAACTGTTAATGTTTAGAATTGTAGGCGTATTGCGCGGTGATTAAAAATTTTAAAATAATCATCATAATTCTTGAAAACTGTGAATGTTTACAAGAATACAAAGATCGTGAATTGAATAAGTTTCAAAATATATGTGGCAACTTTTACAGGTATCGATTGCAACTTGTTTGTTTTTTGACGGCTACGGTTTTTGCATGGAATTCGATTTGCATCCTTCCTTAAGCGCGATCTGCTCATAATGAATCGATTGTATAGATTGTACCACTACCAGTTATTGCGTGTAGGCTTACTAAATTCTTTTGTACCCGTTAAATTACCTATAATAGTATTAGTTACTATTGAATATGTTAGTAGCTACTCTATATTAGTACGATTATGACTAATTCAAATTCAAATTCAAATGATTTTATTTATTATAAGGTATATACATACACTCAATGAAGGTCATATTTATACATATACATATACTTATACTTCGGCTTTGTGCGCCCCTCAGGCTATAGTAGACCGGGAGAAAAAAGCCGGAGAAAAAAACTATACTAATATGATCGTGGTTCGCCAATACGTTAGTTATCAAATGTTTTCATCGACTGTTATTATCTACATATTTTTTTTCATATAATGTAACCAACACACGTTAACTGTTACACCGTTTACCCTTTAATAAATACTATCAACCTACGAACGGACGGTGTTAACGTCTTTTTATACGACCTTTACGGTTACGACTTTGTCCTACAAAATGACAACCTTTTAGAATTATTAAGAAAAATATTAAATTGTTGACCTTAATAAATGCCTGTAATTATAAGGTCATTATTAGAATATAAAGAAAGTAGTAAAGTGTATTAAACGGACTTTGAGTTGAGTCACAGAGAGCGAGTTGGTTTGAGACAATTTAAATTTCGTCTCGTCTATAGTCGACTAGAGTAGAGTCACCGTCGAGAAACTTTGGTAACGGCCCGCAGGTGTGCGACGTCGTGATCAAATCCGCAAGGTCGGTGAACAGTGCAACCATTGTGAGCAGACAATTAACGTGGGGATATTAAACCTTCATGAACCAACTACAAAGAACTTCAACAACAGAGGAGTGTATTTTTGTTTGGCTACCAAGGCGATTGTGAAATCGTTGATCGATTTCTCGAGCTTTTAGAAACTGGGTACTCGTAGCTCGCAGAATCGACGGACGACGTGATTCTATGCGATCATCGTTTATTTCGGGTTCGCAATGTCCAATGCGTTGCGTTTAGCCAGAGATCTTTATGTCTTATCTAGTTGTGCTTGGAGAATAGGGACCAAAGAAAAAAAAATGATGTATGTTTGCATGGGTTGTGCTCAGTAGAAGCATAGTCAGGATCAGATTAGCTATAATTACTTATATACCTACATATGTAAATGAGAGGTATGTAGTCTTAATATTTCATCATCATCATCATTATCGGCCTACTCCTGTCCACTGCTGGACATAGGCCTCTCCAATAGCATGCCACTGAGCATGATATTCAGCTCTTCGAATCCAACTGCTGCCAGCCACTTCCAATATGAAATTATAAATTATGTACCTATGTCCACTGGATATTTTTAATCGTAATGTGAAATGGCTTACCCATGCATGCATGAACTTCTTTGGATATTACCTTTTTACGGCCCTCTATTCAACATGGGCCTCTTCACACACGTAACTTCCCTTCAACATTTTCATTTTTGCCCTAGTGTCTTATTATATTGTTTTATTTTATCTAACTGTCTCGCAAGCTGATATTTTAGTAACGAGCGGCGCACGGAGTTGGTAAATACCGTGCTCTTTCTTGCGGTCTGACCTTATTTCGTTAAATTTGATATGACACGCCGCCGCCGCCCCTCATGCTGGGAACAATAAAAACGTTGTGTAATTAAATTATGTGATACTTAAGTGCATGTTGATAAAAAGACGCTGATATGAGTCAACTGGATACCTACAAAAGTACAAATAGTATAGTTTTATACATTCTTGTATATCTGGCGATTACTCGCCCGCTTGACATGAATAATCGATTTATTGTTTGTCATTAAAACCAATTGTATGATTTCAACCTACTCTTTTAATCGTTTTTTTAATGAATAATGGTGATCTTTCACTCAATATGAAAATAGCGCTTTTGTTATGAGTAGTGTGAAAATCTCAGAAATGTTTTTTTGAAAGAAAAATAGTCACCTTATGATGAATTGTCTCTTTAATATACCCAGTTTTGATATGGTAAAGTTAAAATTGACAAGAGTTATTTTCTCATACATAATATTAGTTACTTTTTTTAGAATTACAAATGCTTGCTATATAAAAAACCGAATTGCCTTAATATTTATTGCACCTATTAACATTAGCGTCGAGACGGTAACAAATCCTTCAGCGAGTTGGCAGAGGTTGAAAATGGTTAGGACAAAAAAAGTTGCACTCGGCGGCCAAATATATTTTTGAATTGGCTGTTTGTAAACATTAACATTACCAGCGTGAATAATCCCTGTCGCATGTCGGGTGGGTGACCCGAAAGCCTCGTTATGCGCTCTCGTTCCTTATTTAGTGTGTAGTTTTACGCAATTGAACGGTTCTGCCAATTGACGTCACGGGGACAACAAATCGAATGATCGGCTCGTTCGGGGCTTTATGATATGTTATGATTGGTGTGCGCTCAAGCGCCGTATGGCTCTGTGGCCGGTCGACACTGATTAGTGAGGCTAACGGCCCTTGCACACTAGCGGTAAACCTCACAGTAGGTACCGCGTACTTACCAAGCCGTCTTCTAATCGTCGCGCGCTCTCAACAATTTTTTACATATTTTGAAGCTAAACAATGTTGAATGAATTTCGTAAGTTGATAACACTTATCGCATAATGAATTCTGAATATTTAATACCACTTGAAGTACGTATATGTGTTATCTTAGAAATTAGGCAAGCTACAACGTGACCGTTAACGGAAATGAACGTTTTTAAATTTGTTAGAATTGCGAGGGGCCTTATCTCAATTTCAACAGAAATAACACAATTTTTTAATGTAAATGTGACTTGCTTAACTACTTTTTTGACGAACTTTTTTCTTGTAGAATGCAGCCAAATATTAAAATGGAATAGATAACATACTGTATTTTTTGTTTCTGCACGGTAATAAAACGTCAGTGAGTCAAAACTGTGGTCATACCATACATATTGCCTCTCTATGGCTATTGTAATGTAATTTTATTTTAATGTTAATATTGTCTATTTTATTGTTCGACTATTGAACGACGAGTCTCTTCTCACACTGAAAACGAAGGCTTAACCCCACAGTGTGCGTATTTGGCCAAGGGAACATTGACAGATACAACATTCCGTAGAAAAAATTTAGTTGTGTAAGTTTTCTAGCGATTATTTCCTTTATAGTCAATAGTCATGAAAATCCTAGTCCTAATCCTAGTCTATCCTAGTGACGTATGAAATGACGCATGAGTATAGAAGAGGAGTAGCCGGAATTATATTTTTTTATACACTGATTAATAAAGTACAGGTTCGTCCTATACAGATTTTAAAAAATCAATACACTTATATTTAAAAAAAAAACACTACAAATTTAAAAATGTTGGAGACTACCAAATATTTAAGACAGAACATTGCATAGATTATTTGAAATTTATAATTACATATCTACTTACACCAGTGGCTCAGTTTCTACATAGTATCGGGCGGGTCGCATATGAACACGTTCACTATTGGCATAACCTTAAGAGATCTTGGATTTTTATCATAATGGTCGTATTTATAAATGTTATGACGTGTTAAAATCACAATTTTCGAATAAAAGTATACGGCTATTAAAGCATAATGAAACCGAAGCGCAACCGTGACATTTCAGTGATGTTGGATTTTAATGGTGACACCGTATCGATAATGAAGGTTGCACGAAAATAAACAATATTGGCTTTAATATGCTTTTATCTTTGTCGAAATCAAAGGTCACACGATGTTTGTAGATTAAATAAATACATTTAATTGTACCGATTTCATTTGCGACCGTTTTTAATTTTTATTTCGTACTCAATCAGCTCGGCTCGTATTTTGTTTGCCCTATTTATGGCCGATAAATTTACCGAAGTAGTTACCGAGAAGCATAATGATTGTCCGAGATCGTGTTGCTCTCGCAAGATATACGATATGTTCAGTTTAACGAGAACACATTTCGATGGTTCTAGAACATCAAAAGCTCAGGGCAACTTTCACACGACGCACATGAAATTTTTTTTTATTGTTTTATTTCAATGGTGTGACAGCTATATACTAATAATACTTCCTACGTTAAAATATATAGAATTGTTGGTACTGAATTCGTTATCCCAATACTAATGTATGGTGTAAACATTTTATAGCGGAACGATAGGTCCATTGTTACAATTTTGTTACAATTTTTCGTCCCAATCCTCGCGGAGCATGCCAATATCTCTTTTACTACGTATCCACTATTATACCAAAAGTGCAATCTTAAAAAATATGTAAGTACATTTTTTTATTAAATGCTTGCATCCATATTTTTTTAAATCATTTTGCTCTAAAAATGTCTCATTGACATCATAACGGCAACCATCAATCCGATGCTGAAAGCTCGTTTCTCGGAACTGTTAACTTATACACATAGGAGTATACACATGTAAACATGCTATAGTTATATAACGGTGAGGTTCTCGATCGCTTTCGATGCGACCAGATACGGTGTTTAAACATAATAAAATTATCGGCCAGTTATCGACGCTGCCCAAGTTTGGGTATGTCACACCAGTGTTGTTAAAATTTGATCAGCGCCGATGAAGTTTTGTGATGTTTTTTTTTTGTAACCGTTAAAAATTGTAACTTCCTATTAAAATGCCCCATGGCATATTACTGTAGTTTCAGCCAGTCTTTGTTAGGTGAGATCTGGTACATTTTAAAAATCATGGACGACCTCCAAAAACAAGCTGTCGCTAATGATTTAGTATAAGTATCATGTAGCAAGTTTAACGGCGGCCACACCAACTGGCGAGGCGTGAACAAACTACGTAAACATTAAGTGTTATCTTGTTCACGTGGGTATTTAAGTAGTTCATATACAATTATCCAATTACTAACCGTTGTCTGAACCTTTGATTGTAATTTTAGGTTTTCATAACGAATTTAAAATTAGAGACGACCGGCGACGCTATCCTACATTTCAATTCAATAGGAACTATTCATTTTCTTTATGTATTACTGATTTAAATAAGATATTTTTAACAAAAAAAGTGTAGTTAAAACTACATATACGAATATAACTATCTAAATATAAAGATTATCTGTGCTTGGATAACTACATACGAGTATTAACTGAATGACGTAGGATGCCATTTCGATAAAATTAAACTGGAAATATTACAATTTTAAATAAATAAAATAAAATATTGTTATTATTAAGATAATAAAACGAAAAGTATACCGTTTTTATATACTCCAAATGTTAACTTTATTAAAGAACATCACGCTAATATTAAAACGAACCGCGACCATAATGGTTTGCACTCTTGTGAACTCCTATAATTTTATACGAAAGGCAATAAAAATTTAAGTACAGATAGTAAATAAGTTAATAAACCAAAACGTTAATCGAGAAAGCAAGATGTAACCCAGTTTTTAAATACTCGATTGTTTATACACACATTTATTGGAGTGTATATTTTTTTAATTAAGCGTTTCGTGTTCCACAACTTCCGTGCACAAGTCGTTTTTTATGCAACCGTCCGCAAAAAAGTATGGTATGGTTACTTTAATTCGCTACGTACGAACTGTGGAATGATTTGCAAGACTATTAATTGCAGTGTTTAAATTACTTGTATGGGTTTATTTGTTTATTACAGCTTGACTCTGTTAACATTTGAAAATGTATCTGTGTATGTATGTAATGTATATTCTTTATATCAATACATTTACGAGTCTACATTTTTGATTTTTCCTATTGATCTTGTATAGTGATTTTTTTTTCACTGAAACTTAGTATACCATTAGAGCCGATATAAATATGAAAGTCATGTCGATACTTTGACGTGATTGAAAAAAAAAACAGTCAAGAGACAAATTAAATTTTATCGGTCAGCATCTACATTGTTTTAAAGCAACAATTATTGTATGAGTGTGAATGGCCGGTGCGAGATCCGAATGTTAATTAATTTTTAGTGAATGGGCTCTTGATAATTACGTGTTAATAGACCGAATGAATGTAATACATGTGTGTTTGTGTGTTCCCCAATCTGTGTGTACGCCATGTGTTTGTTTTTACAAGATAATATAACTTTATGGTTCATTTAAATTTTTATGGACTTTTGGTTGACTTTCCCTTTGATGATATGGTACATACGAGTACGTTCTCCGTTTAAAGGTATATATTGGCATGTCTTATGGTTTGTAGATATTAATGGGGATGTTTAAGCAATTTTAAAATTTAATATTTTTCTTAATTATACATGTAACATGTTTTTTAGTTCGTTCGATGAATTTGGTACCTTATGCGGTATGCAGTTTATTTAAGAATTTTAATTGATTTATGTTAATACGGGATAGTAACGGTTTTATTAAACGAATGCTCTTAATAACTTACAATGTACTTTTAGAATTCTGGTGAAAATATGTGATCGTTAAATTAAGATAATAATATTGTCGATAGTTAGATTAATGGAATCGTGTACTGCACTCCTCTGTTTACTCTTTCGGGGATTACAGGCGGGATGTTATTGTCGGTGTCGATTTTACTGTAGAAAAGGTAATGATTAACAAAATGAAATCTAACGAGACAACCAAAAAATTATTATATTTTATTTTATACTTTTTATAATATGTCGTGTTTAGTGTCCATTTGTACTATTTTCACGGGGCCACTTACGCTCTAAGAGGAAAGGAAATAGTGATTACATGTGTACGGTTACCGTGTATTTTGTTCGAAAACGTAAAAAATGAATATAGAAAATAGGCCGTTATTATTGTTACAGCCGTCTATTACTCCCAGGCAACCTGTTATCCGTGAACAGCAAAGCAATACGTAGTTCGACTTAAAGAGTAAGAGAAAATGTAGCCTAATGTAATGTACTCGTTTGTCATATCAGCGATACTACAATGAATATTGGAGAATTTTCACGAAGGAGATTGGCTACGTAAGCCGCATGAGAGCACATCAACGAAATCGTAGATAAAGCAGCCGTCCTGGCGAAAATCAGTCGGAATATTACTATTAAATAATACATGAAATATAAAGAGAATTGCAAAATAATTTTAACTGTTTATTAAATGGGTAATATCCCTCGACTTATATCTCGTATTGTATATTATATTATATCTAATTACACGTGAAACGTATAAGTGTACTACCCTCCTCGGCCTACCTCTACGGGGATTACAAGCGTGATGCTACTTTCTAATTACATGATCCCTTTCGATAGACCAACATAAAAGTTTTTAAACTTTATTACAATGAGCACATAACACCTGAATATACTGATAATACTCTACCTGGGAAACAAAATGAAACCCTTACAGAAGCCCTAAGTTATTTATCAGTAAATAAACATGTTGGTTTTGTTGTTTGATATTCTTTTAGTTTTTAATAACGACCAGTCAGTAATGTATAAGATCTAAAACAAGAAGTCCTTAATAAAAATAATATTGAGGACAAGGTTAGGAATTGCAAATTGAAAAGTACCTATTTTTAAATACGGCTTTACCTCCGTATTCATAATGCTTAATAGCAGTAGTTCATTGGTTGAATGTTTTGTCCTTATCTATGTTAACGCACAATGCGTTGAAGTGAGCGAGACGAAATATTTAATCTAAAGTTGAAATGTCGCCCGAGCGTTTACGAATATGTGATAAGATTTTAAGGTCAATGTATTATTTTATTAAATAATTAAATCTGTTTCTAATTATACGTTTAGTTCTAATTAATAAAGTAATTAACCCACTAATCTAATTATGCTACTTCGATTTGTACGAGCTACACATATAAGACATAAAATGTTAATAATAACTTACTACACTGGCCTACATTTGTTTTGGACTTGGCCTCCATAAGGCTACATCACTGATTTTAATCCTCAGCAATGCCTGGAAAGTTAATTGTTTGAACTTAAAGCAGCTCCGATTCCATCCCGTCAATCCTACGTCTATGCCTGGATGCGATTATTTCAATTCATCAAGTAGGTTTCCTAGTTACGTTTTCTCAATAATCCAAACCTTCTCCATTCTATCGAGATGACCAAGTCATCTCGATCATTTGGTTTTTTTTTATCTTGCCAATTCTATTGGGTCCAACAAATATATCATCGTTTTTTTGTAATTGACAACTTAAACTTAAAACTGGATATATTGAGAATAAATAAATTACTTAATTATATGTTACCACATAGGAATCGTTTTACAACCTTCGAAACGGCAGTCAGAGTCATTAAACCTTTGGAACAACAGGTCAAAGAAATACTGGGGCCATTATGTATGCACCTACATCATATTATTTGTTTAATGGTAAATAGATCGTTACATA
>DWEC01001516.1:0-13243 GCA_018245735.1 Microceris miodesmiata | reverse complement strand
AAAATAAAAATTATATATTTTTATTTTTTTTTTTTAAAATATAAAAGGCAAATTTATAATAAATAAATTATTTTGGTGGGGGGGGGGGGGGGGGGGGGGGGGGGGGGGCGCAAGAACATCGCAGCGTAAGTTATAAGGTTTCTCACATCTAAATCTATATATACTCGTATATGATGATATCTTATATACAAATAAATAAAATTGGCGTGTCCGTTAGCATTATTATAATAACCGCTTTTTACTAAATGCGTATGTACGTATACTTGCTACATATACATTATATCAAAATAACATTCTTTACAATTTTTGTTTGTTTGTCTGTCTGTTTGTTCCGGCTAATCTCTAGAACGGCGGAACTCATTTGACGGGACTTAAACTGATAGATAATTAATTGATGTAATAAGGAGTAACTTAGGCTACTTTAATTTTTGAAAAAGTTTTGATTCCAATGCAAATGAAGTCGCGGGCACAGCTAGTTCTATATAAAAAACATAGGTATATTTTAATTTTAAAGTTTTCACCTCGACTTTATCTGATCCTGCAGACCCTCAACCCATAAATAGTGTAACACATATCTCAGCCATTTCTTTATCCTGTTCATCCTAAGAATGACGTTCTGATTATGAATAATGATTCCTGGATACTTCATATTTTTTATTTGTATCTCGGAGCATGTTTCTGACCTATTGCATGAGATGCGAAAACGCTTATCTGTCCATCATGAGCACAGAGCAATAAGCATGTCAAATTAAACTTTAAGATTACGTTTATTGTATTGCGAAATGTAAAATATCATAGATCTAATGAAGACGAACTGGCAGTTTTGTAAAATCGTCGATGTAAAATACAAAGGTCGCAGGATTAGTCATCGTTTTGGTATCGTGTTTTGTAACGCGACAATGCAGTGGTGACAGTCGGGTGGAATGGTAGTATCATACAGGTGGATTCTGTACTCATGATTCTACAATATACACGTGTGTAGAAAAATTATCGGTACTTCTACAATGAAGGAGATTAAAAAAGATGAAATTTAACGGCAGTTAGTTGTCGTAACAGATTGTAGTGAATTAGTAGATACGACTTTGCTCGCGGTGCCGTTGAAATGAGAGATTTTAATTGTATAATTACCAGATGAAAATTGTGTCACTTGCATGATTATGGGAAAAAATAAACAAAAAAAGTTAAAAAAAAATGTTAACAGATCTAATTCAATTATATGTATAACAGTTAATGTTTTCAAAATGTTTGTCTAACGAATTTTATCTTCGTTACCAGTATATTATTATTACAAATTTCGTGACGAACAAAACTGATACTAATTTTAGTTGTTACGGTTGATTTAACCCAATCTAAATAACTAAATGAATCCATTAATAACGTTAAACAAGATCAATTATGTTTCGAGTGTAGTCTATCTATACCAATAAACCATTACGCGTTGCCCGTCTGTTACGTCTTACATTTGGTGCCAGTGAATATTAGTTTCGTGTTATAAACAACTATTAAACTTTAATTACTACTAAAGGGCCTTGATGCAGTGCTTAGTAAACCTGACTGCTAAACAGGAGTCTCGAGTTTGATTCCAATGCGAGACATATATATTTTTTGTCTAGATTTAAAAAAAATGTTAATTCACATTTAAATTTTTATGTATTTATGTTTGTAATTTACGTGATGTCTGGTTACTGTAACACAGATTCTAGTTAGTTTAGGATCAAATGACCGTCCATGAGTGTGTCCCAATATATTCATTTATTAATAAATATTAAAAAAATTAAACGAAACATGTCAAATGAATTTAGTTGATTATAAATAACAACGGCTTTGCTCAATATCGAATAAATTTTCTAATAATCATATGAAATCGTGTGATATATAGTCGATATTTCAATTCGGAAAGCATATTATATATCTTTAAAAATATATGTAACTGATTTGCCTAATAAATCGTTTGAACAAGCCCAATCGTCTAGTTAATGAGATGTGAGCATTTGGGTTACGTTAGAAGTAGGTTTTATCTAAATCAAGCGATGATACGAAGACGATTCTGTGAGATATTTTATAAAACTAATGTAATGTCCCTTACAAAATCTAGCTTCCTATGGCATTTAGTGTTTATTTATCAACTGAACTAGCTCCGATGGATAATCATTAAAGTATGCAAACTTTGCGGTGCTCACTGGTAAAAGATTATGGTCGTTAACATGATTTTGTTCATTGATTGTCGCATAGTAACCTCTACTTTTTTTTTAAAAACAAACTTGTTAAGTAACCCTAACATTATTTTTTAGCCAACTTTATTCACTAACATTTATTAAATAAAAGTCAGAGAATAAAGTTGTTAATTAAAAGTTAGAGAATAAATTTAAGTTAAAAATGAAATTTTATTTTTAACTTCATTTTTAACCAACTGTATTTTGTATTTATAACTCGGCATGTAGTAGACTAGCTTAATCGAATATACAGTAGTAAATCGGACAAGTGTTGTCCCAGTATCCTCATGACATTCGTCTTGGGTCTGACTGAGTGAGATCTACAACATAGCCATACCATAGCCTCAGAAAATGCCGTAAGTCAAACAGAGAATAGGCTTTAATCGTATTCGTGTGAATATGAATACGTAAACATATGTTCACATTTAACATATCGCAACCTTTGCCGAGCGCATTATAATAAATTTTCACGGCTCATAAACTTCGATTCCCACTTGCGACACTCTGCCGACATTGCATGGGACTTTGTCGTTATAAAATTCTCAACCAATCGTACAGACATATCGTGGACGTGAGATATTCATAAAATTATTATTGAAAGTTAATAAAAATGTAATCGAAATTGTAAAAATGAATGAGGCATGTCGAACCAGCATAGTAGATTATATCAGTAATTATGAAATCGTAATCTAACAATAAATTAACAATTGACTGCTTAATGGTTCGAGTGGTGGCAAGCGTGACTGCTGAACCAGAAGTCCTGAGTTCGATCACTAGATCGGACAGCGTATTATTAGTTTTTTTAACTTCACATCACAGTAATATCACAGTCTGTATTTGTATCTGACGCATGGTAATAGATTCACCCGATATTACAGGGGACGTATAAGACAACAAGTGAAGTGTGCTAGTATGCTTTTCTGGCTACCTCTACACCTTCAGAGAAGTGCAGGCGTGATATTAAGTTTTTTTAAGTATGTATACTACAGTGAATGCAAGGAGTATCAATTATAGCTGAAACAGAAGGAAACGCCCTTAAACCCTTGAAACTAGATAATACGACAGGTTCTATACGCGGCACTAAAACGAAATGTCAAGTTCAATGGCGCTGGGCGATGTCACAGGCGAAAGTTCCGGTCTTGCGATGACGCAACAGAAACGCAAAACATCTGTTGCGATTGTTGTGATATGAATCTACTATATCACATTCGTATTCTTCAAAGTATGCTACAGTTGTTACAATTGCTACAATTGTGGTTTGCAAGATCTAATGTGTATACATTTACGAAGCCATTACGAAGCCAGTATTGGCTTAATACAGTATTTTTTTTAATATCCCGATTAATTTCTAGATCTAAAATTGCTCGGGCTGTCCCAAAGAGGAGTGAGTTGAGTCAATCATCATCATCATCATCATCATCAGCCTTTTTTAGTCCACTGCTGGATATTGGCCTCCCCAAAGGAGGTTTATGCCCGTAATCTCCACGATGGGCATGCGGGTTGAGTCAATACATGTAATTAAATAGGTACAAAATATTTTCCTTTATAGTCATATATTTAAAAGCTTCGTTAATACCTACCATAACGGACATACGAAAAGACATGCTAAGTACTTAGAAGGATGCATTAATCAATGAATATGATTACGGTTCGGTTAATCAGCAGGCACCCATTGTCACAGGTGTTGCCCAACAGCGAAGGGCGAGTCGCGTGTCACGGTGTAGAACGTGCCAATTACCACGCCACTCTCCTAAGCTCGAACTTCACTCTTGCATGTCTCTACCCATATTTGCTTTCTTAATATAAATTTAGAGCAATTAATTAAACAGAATCATAGGTTTATGGCCAACCCCTTTGTTAATATAAAATAAGAGCATTTAAAGATAATCATAGGTTTATGCGTAACCCCTCAAAGGAGGCCCGGTCCAGCGATGAATATTAACACGCTGGTAATAATGAAATAAAATCATATAATCTTTATCCAATTTTCTTATAAACTTTCTCTTCTTACGTTAATTCTTTTTTTACTTTCGATCCATTAAAAACAATGTAGGTACTCCAATTAATCGACCCATTGATCATTCCACTGTTGGAATATGGGTCTCCTCTCATATTGAGTTTTTTATAAATTCTAAATAGTGCAGGTTTCCTCACGATGTTTTCATTAACCGTTAGCAAGTTATTTAAATCTAAAAAGTGCTTTTGTAAAGAGGTGCGCGCCGTGGACTTGAACCGAGCACCCCCAGAATGATAAGCTGAATTCCTAACCACTGGGCTATCACTGCTTACGTAACCAATCGTTCAATATTTAACGACAGAATTAACTACAAATATGTTTCTTATTTAACAACTCCATATCTCCGATATTTACTATGCAGACTGATATTTGAAGATTTAGTTAGCTTAAAGTACTTTAATCAACTGTTAATTAACTAACGTCTCAATTAAATTGATCGGCAAAAACCGTTCATCATACCTTTCAAACATAATTAACACGTACTATTATTTAAACGACTGGTTAAATGCATGATTAATTATATTTTGGAAACACGTGCTTAGAGTGTGGTAGCGCTAATTAGCATCATGTCATTGTCAGCGTTGCTTAAGCAACAGTCAAGCAAGTCAGCAATAACCAATGACTAATAAGTCAAGCAGCTCGCAGTCACGGAGACACCTTGAAAGCACAGTGGAGCAGTTAGCGTCGTGTCTCCAATACGAATGTCTTCCAAACCTTAATGTCAGTTATTGTGCAAGCTATAAGGAAAAGGTAGAAGATTCATAGAAAAGCAACTGCACTAGATCCGACTGTGAAGGACTGATTTTTTCGTCACGACTTCTTTGTTGTAAACCGAATGATTTATCACTCGCGAAAATTTTATTAAAAACGTATTATACTGAATATTTTAAAGTATAATAATAAAGACAATTCTAACGATACCTCACACAGCGTGAATCAACTGCTTGAAATGATTATCTCCTCAAAGGAAAATAATCGATAATATTGCAATAGGTTTGTCCACGGGACGTTAGTCAGTCCAGCTGTATATCAAGTATTAACAAAAGTTTCCGAAATCACTCATACATTGCTAACGAATTAGTTCATCGATATCTCTCAACTAAAACTAACAACATTATTTTTAAATGGATTTTTTATTACTATATTTTAGCTTTTATTTCTTTATTTTATTTTATTTATTCTTTTTGTAACACCTTATGCTAAGGGATACAAGGGCGTACTTAATTCCTAATGGCATTCTCTTTCAGTCAACCCTGGGTGACTATTAATCTTAATATTATTAGAAGTCTCCGAAACCGTGAGTTTTTGAATAATATCGTTATCCGGACAGCAGTAGATAGATAATATACACATATAAATCTTCACACCAAATCCCTTACGGAGTAGACAGTGAGCACGGTGTGCCAAATATCCCTATCCTTGCATACCTACGTGCTTCTTCCACATTCATCACACTCTTCATACATGCACGCCGGTTTCTGAGACTTCTAATAATATTAAGATTAATAATATTGTTATATAAATAAAAGTGATATTTAAGTTAAGAAGTAATGCTTTGATATATATTTATTGCCTGCCAGATTATCATACGAATGACTCTATTTCTTAAATGAACACAACTATTGTGTTAGGTCAAGCCGTGTTATTTATATTGTTCGTATGAATTTTCGTTTTAATTCTGCTCAATAGTATTGACTTCTTTCAATTTATGCAATATTATAATGAATATTTATACTGTTGATGAATAGAATATATGTTACCTATTTTAGACTTTTTTTTTAAATTATATGTAATTTATTGCGACATTGTTTCAATCTCTACCTATTCGCACTGAAGACAAATAAAGAAAGAATCTTGAAAACTCGAAAGAAATGGACTGTCTATACATATAATATGAACACCGTTTAACTTACTTTTTTAACTTACTTTAACTACATTTTTTTACAATATGAGCAGATAACCAACTATAGCGATTAAGCAAGCCCTTTGAAATTAAATTTATTAAGATATTTTCTTGCTACAATTGTGACCGTACCAAACTAGCTTCATTATGAAAAGACGATCATAGACAGTATATTTAGAATAAAATTATTGTGTACAGAGTTATAAATAACTTAAAAATACAAAATTATAAATTGTAAAAAAATGTTTTGTTGTTATTTTGTACAGATATATATGTATAATTTAGCGTTCTAATTATGGATAATTGGTGAGTCGAGAAATAACATATAGAAGTACATATAAACATAAATCAGTAAATATTGTCGCCTGCCGATCGGAAGATCCGGGTTCAAATCTCAGGTCAGATACTATTGGATTTTTCTAATTTAGAATTTCTAGTAGTGACTCGGAGTCTGGATGTGTGCCCGATGTATGGCAATAGGCTCATCACCTATTCCATGGGACTTAAACGTAACTGGTGAAACGTGGGGTTGTACTACACTCCTCTGCCTATCCCTACGGGGATTACAATATGATGTTACGTTCAGTAAACAATTTATAATAAATATGAAAAATGTATGTACAGTTCTGTAAATATATTTGACGTTCAGTGTTCTCTGCTTAAGATATTAGAGTATTGACGTGATAATATTTTAATAATAAATGTAATATGATATATACTGCAGTTCATCTGACATTTATTGGGTTTGTTCCGGGATAAAGTGCAATGACATCTGCAATGTATGGAAGCACTTCGTCCATAGTATCCATCCGGGTAGGGTTACAAAAAGCATTATCTCGGAATGTAATAAATGGAGCTTTTAAATAATTACGTATTCGCTTTCAATGTGAACCAGTTGAAGCCAGTATACTTCCTTATTACGAGCAGCGGTCCGTCTGGACCTGTCGTTCAATGGACGCGCTATGGCTGAATGTAGCAAGTGTCATGTACAAATTAATACATGTATATGTATGTATGTATTAGTCAATTGTTATTTCGCTTAAGAGTATAGGTTCCTTACATGAAAATGGTGGGCAATACCAGAAGCAAAATACATGTGAATCATGTCTTGGAAATTCTTTGAGCTTTATGAAAAATAAAAAATAATCGACCCATTATAATTCCACTGTTGGAATATGGGTCTCCTCTCATTTTGAGAGCATTAAGGCCATAGTCTGCCACGCTGGCCAAGTGCGGTTTGGCAGACTTTGAGCTTTATTTTTCGTGAATTTTCTTTAAGGTCCATTACAATTTTTTATGGGTGGGGTGTAAGGGGTCCGAACCACCATCTCAGGAACCCAAGCCAACCTCACCTGTACATGGTACACCCTGCTATAACAGATGAGGCTCCGGCGACCGGCTGATTGCGATGTAGCGCAGCCTAAATAGGCACGGCTAAATCCCCTGGCTGCCGACGGGCAACAGCAGGTGCAAAAAACTGTGCCCTGCGATCTCCAACCCGCATACCCAGCGTGGAGATTACGGGCATAAACACCCTTAGAGGGAGGCCTATGTCCAGCAGTGGACTAAGATAGGCTAATGATGATGACAAATTTTTATACTTTGTTCACCTTCCGAGGGTTGAGTAGAGTGAAATTATGTATGTAATACCTCTAAGAAATAGCGTCGATTACGGGATCAACTCCAAGTTCCAACTATCATAAAGGTAATAATAATAATAGTTAATAAATGATAATAATAATCGTACAATAATATATGCAAATGTCAATATACCCAGACATAAGTCATGCTGCCCGCTATCGGCGCTAACAATGAGCTTGCACGACCGTACCACGACTGTAGTACACTAGTACATACTACCGGCCCTCTGTGAACCTAGCAGCCAGTGTACCCGCACAGTACTTTTCCAACAAGTGGCTGCCAGTTGCACACTGGTCAGTGCTCGTGAGTGAACGGAGCGGGCGGCCTTGCCCGACCACGCCTTGTAAGGGTGGCAGTTACCACGCGGAAATTTTGCCACGAGAAAAAACTGGTTCATTTACCCATACGCAATTAGAACATACGCGAATTCACCGCGGCCCGCATTCTTGTAAAATACAGCCAAGTTTATCGCTTGCTTCTCGCTCCGATACACGATTAAACATTGATAAGATATTTAAGTAATTTTGTTTTATCTATAAAATGTTTCGGTGTAAATATCCTTGATGGAATTGATATCCTATTGGTTTAATATCGAACCTCCTACCTACTCCGGGGTCCTGGGTTCAAAGCATGACACGCATTTCTGTTACTATCACTTGCTGTAAGAGTTAGAAAACCATCGTAGGAAAACCTGCACAAATGTGAGTTCTCCATAATGTTCTCCATTTCCTTACTGTAATCTACAGCATGTGGAGCGCGCTAACATGCAATTAGGCTACGTGGCAGACTATGGCTTTAAATCTTCTCATTCCCATATATAATAATAATAATAATAATAATGATTTATTGACCAAAGTATGTTCCATTTGAAGCAGCGAGCCCTGGCTCCCAGAGAAGCGTGAGCTGTGGACCTTCTCGATTAGGGTTACAATTTTTTTTTTAATTTTGTTTATTTTATATATACATTATTTTTTTTTTGTTTTATATAGGTATGACAATTTTCGAACAGTGCAATAACAAAAGAGTTAATGTTCATGATATAAAATATCTGTTGCTTAACGTGCAGAACATTTTTCATCTGTCAGCACATCGGAGCTATGAGCACTGGACCGTGCACCATTCGCTCGCAATGAGATCTGATTTGCAGGCTAAGTATAAATGTACCGACTATATACATTTCTGTTTCAGTCTATTTCGGTGAAAGGTTGCCGCGACCTGGCAGGACCTTCGACTCGAAGGTCAGAGCACCAGCGGCGTTCCGTTCAAAATAATTGCGAGTTCCGCATTATAATAAACTCGATTGATTTGACGTGTGCGTCATTTGATATGTGCAGGCACCTAGTATGGAATTAAATCTTGAGGATTTTCTTATTATTCAGGTTCTAAATCAAATTGAAGGCTATTATGAGATTGTCCTGTTACACACGGACATACATATGTACTCGTATATATATATGTCCTTCAGTTACAAGTGCATCTTAGCCAGTTTAAAAGTTTACTCAAAATTTAAAAACGTCGGAAAATTATTGAATGCTTTATCATCATTAACTTGCATGCAATATTTTATTGTCATTAGTGATTATTTAAATTATTGGATAAGGTATTATGAAAAATATTATTAGTAATGATGGTTAAGTTTAGAGGAAAAATTATATTATTTTATTAAAAGGCAACGATCCTCTCCATGTGTCGAGCCCAAGCCAACCCTTCCATGGTACGCACTACTACACAAACGACGAAGTTCTGGTGACAGTCACGACGCGTGAAAAGGCCCACCGACGCGACGGCCAGCAACGCAGGCGGTTCGAGAAGCTGTGATCTGTGATCCCCAAATGCTTGCCCACTTTGGGGATTATAAACAAAAACCCGTTTTATTACTTTAGGTGTATGTTAAGTAGTGGACTGAGACAGACTGATCGTGTGTATATGTATGTGTTTTTGTGTGTGTTTAATTTAGTTTTCATCTAGTACTTATTTGTATTTGTGAATCGTCTAGCAAATGTAACACACGCGACGTGGACTTCATGTATAAATATTGCATTATACATCTATCAAGGAAATTATAACGAAAATTAACGTTGCAGTTAAAAAAAAAACTTTAAAGAAACTATTTCGCAGACCTGTGTAATCAGCCCACCTCTAATGACATCCATCACTCTCGGCCCAGCGCACACAGTGTCAATTACCTGAAATAGAGAATATATCAACATTAATATTTTAGTAACGCGACACATGATGTTGACATTTCACTAAGTAGGCCGTGTTCTTACATTCTGAACGCGCGCCCTTGCGACATACGGCCTTTTCACGTGTGGTCCGCGTGACACGCCAATTTCACTCTTATCACCCACATAATAAAACCCAAACATACATTCGCAGCACTTGGTCTAACACTCACGCCTTTTGTCAACATGCTACTGTCGCCTTTATGTCATGTACCTAAACACTATAGTAGTAAAGTAAAATTGTCGTACGTGTGGTCGCATCCTTATCACGATTGGGCCCGTATTTCTACAATAACCTTCTATCAGCATAGTATCAGCTGGTCATGATTGCTGATGACGAAAATGTATTCCAATATAATTAGTTGAAAATGCAAATATCATGTAATGTAAAGCTATGCAGAGTCTCGCATAGGTGTATTTCTGTCGAACACTATCACAATTCCAGATCTCATTAATCCATTTTTCTTTATTTAAAAATTCATACATTATATGTAACATACGCAAACAAACTTTTAAAGTGATTGCAATATGTCGTATTATTTTGTCTCTAGTAAAGATATTAGAAACTTAATTAAACCCAATCTTATTACAACAAATCGGAAAAGGCAAACAAACCACCATCAAACATACATATTAAAACAAAATAACTAATATAAATTAATTAACCATCATTAAACCTGAGACCTACAATCTGTGAGCGAGGTTTAAGAGTAATATCGGTTATATTTCAATTCTATGTCACTCTGTCGAAACCCGTACCAATCATTAATATACAACATTGACTAATAGTTGTATGGCTTATACAAATATTATAAAGAGCAGGTATATATAAGCTGTGAACGCAATGCGTAAAGCGTGTTACACAGTGAAGTAGCTCATTTAGAAGTTTGCATAACACAAAAGCTCCGCTATAAACCGGTTGTAATGACCTTGCGACGTCAACATGTCACCCGGACAACAGAAGTTGTGATTTGAAACTGAGAAACGACACTATAAGGTTACTGCATCCGATCAGACTTCCGTAAAAGACCCGTCTAATAATTCATTAATATTCGTGTCATTTATTATCTCGTAAGATTACTAAGGAAGTGACAGGAATCGCGGTTAGTATTGAAGTATGATTTTTTCCGTTGATTTATTTAATTCTTCCTTGTAAGGACGGCAGATACAAGTAGAATGTTCTAGAATCATATCATAAGTATCATATCATAAGTATCTTATGCCTTATTGTAGAGCTCCTCATTGGTTCTATGTTTAATATATTCTTCAAGTGTCGTAGCGAATGTCACTACATACCGAAGTTTCTTTTTTGCCCGCGCGCCCGCCTGTTGTCTTCCGCGTGTATTTTACTCTGTTTTAGGTACTTAGTATCGGCTGAATTATTGCATACAGACAGCAAAAAAATTATTCTCTTCATATAACATTTTTTTCGTCCTTTTTATCATTCCACTATTGGAACACGGATCTAGTCTCAGAATGAGAGGTTTAAAGCCAGACTGCAAACGCCTTAGAGAAAAATTTGCATTTTGTACAAATCCGGCTTCACAAAATATGTAGTCTTTTCTTATGGTAGTAGTGGGAATAGAAGTAAGAGTGGGAATAGTAGTGGGAATAAAAGAAAGAGATATATAAGACCGCTCCGAAAGAACAAAAATCAAGAAGTTGCCAAGTAATTTTCCAATTTTCTTATCATAACTTATAATATTATTATTATTTTACAATTATTTAAAATAATAGAGATACATTACCATACGATACATGACACTGTAACTTTAACCTTTGCAGTAACTACGTTTTTTTGTCCATTATACGAGAATTACTGTTATGCTGACGTTACTTGCATAGTTTCCAATCCGATGAATTATCAACAAACTTCAATAAGATACATACACGTAGCTTGTGACAGCCCAAGGCTCTCAAAGTGCAAACTGGGCATCTAAACATGATAGATGTACCATCTTTGAAAAATCCTTGAAGATCTCACTTGCTTCGACATTCATCAGGCTCTTCATACACGCGCGCTGGCTTAGAAGACATATTACTATTCCCTCACCCTTCGCCCTCCACCAGCCAGTATTTGACCGATTATTATATTGCAAAAATCACTCCTATACCTCTTCAAAGAGACAAATAAACGCGTGGGAGGTCCTCCAAATCTTTTCCAAGGCGATCAAACCATTTACAGAACGTAAACATCACATCAAATCTAATGTAATGACTATAAGAGCCACATGTCAATATTGAAAATGGAACATGTAATATAGACTTGGAGTTTTTAACATGTATTCATTAAAAATAGTTAACCTTCAATTTATTTTTAAATTTAATTTTTATAAAATGCATCGTTGTTTTAATAGCGAAAAAAGTATTAAAACCAAATTTTGAGGGAGTTCCGATTACGAAATTGCGCAATTATATTTTCATTTTAAATTTACTAGTAGTGTAATTCTTACTATAACCTACAAACCTGCCATTCATTTATTTGTAAATTGCAATCCTTTTAATATAACGGCTGAATAAGATTATTTTTCTTTTAAAGTATAAAAAAAGATTAGAATAAATGAACGTTAAATCTACAGAATAAACAACCTGAATGTACTAAATAAACTATAAAGTCAAAAGGCAACTAGTATGACATTTAATAATATCTGTAGTTTCAATTCTTTTTGTAACAAATGAGACGGTGTCACAACCGGCGCGGTGCAATGACAACTGTCACTTGTGACGTTTAATGATGCCGCTAATGTCACTCTTTGTATTACGGTCGTTTAAATTACAATGCATATATATTTAGACTGCCTCGTTAGTTGAGTACTGATAGATTAGATGCACGACTACTGATCGAGAGGTCCTGGCTTCGATCTCACGTCGAGTGTCATTGGGTTTTGCTAATTTGAAATTCCTAGTAATAGCTCGAAGCTCATATAATATCAGAATCGAAAGTTATGAATGCCTGTAAAGTTGTATGTCAAGATACACGACACATATCATACTAATGCAGTGTAGTTGCGTAAGAGCCACGTAGTATTGAAAACATGGAGCCGCTGAGCGGAACGAGGTATACATTATACGATATACATTACTGCGACCGCCTAGCATTCTACCGCGGAAGAGTAGTGTGGAGAAACAGTGAAAACACATTCCTCGCGGGAGGACGCGGAACCTACTGGCTGTCACGTGTGGTTTTTATTGGACTGTAGCCATACTGCAACATGGCTAACTTTATTCAAATGTGTTATTTAAA
>DWEC01001515.1:0-13243 GCA_018245735.1 Microceris miodesmiata | reverse complement strand
TGTTAATGTACAGCTTACAAAACCACAGTACAAAAACAAAAAATATGTACATAAATACATTAGTATAATCCTACTGATATTTCTTAGCTGTGACTGAATGCAATTTACGGTAAATCGACTGTAATAAATACCTGAGCTCAGTTGATCATTATACAGCCTCTGAAAACCTACAGACAGTGATTGAAGTAACGAAGTCAGTATCCGGCCGAATGAGCCCACAATTACGTAAAGCGACGCCCGAACCCCCGCGGGTACAATTCTGTACCATTCACAAAACTGTTCCATGCTAACTACTTTAAATTGTAACTAGACTTTGAAAAACGACTTGTAGTAATTTGTTTTTTGAAGGTTTTATAAAAAAGGCCTAAGTCTAATTTACGATTTACGAATGTTGACGAAGCTGTAAAAAATTTCCAAGCTGTACAAAATCATAAATGGTTAACAGTGTAATATAAAGGTTTTAAGCATAATATTTAAAACCCAAATTTTTCCTACCAAGTTAACATCATTAACCCTTTCAATCGTTCTACCGCTGGTTACAGGATTCCTCTTGGAAATATTTCATCTCTATGTCGTCCAGCGAAGCATAGAGTTCGAGTTTACACGAGTAATGAAATTCAAATGTACTGAATCGAGTGTACCAACAATTATATGGCGAGGTTGTGTTAGCTTCCTTGCCGGAGGATATAATTCCGATCGAGATTCGCTACGGCTTAGCTAGAGTGCTCTGGCGATAGACGCTGGTACAGATTAGATATTAACCTTTTCTTCGATTTATAGTTTTAGATTAAATTGCGAAATAAATTATTGGAAATAAATAATTTATTGTTATTGTTATAAAAGGACCTGGCTTAATGATATCGTTAAGCCAGGTCCTTAACCGAGTGAGCAGAGAGAACCGAGTGCCAAATAACTCGATCCCTATAGATCTGACGTTCTTGTTACACATTTATAAACATTATTATTAAAGTAATTCAAAGAATTTTGTGTTATTCTATATTCGCTTTTGTAGCTTAAGCGTCCTGAAATGGATTTTCTCCATTTTGTTGGGAAAGCAGCACAGCAATCCACGTGTCTTGTGTTCGGTAAAGCGTATTAACCGTAAATCTGTTTATCCACAAATACGACTAAACTGCTTCCCGAGACCAGTCACGTCACGCATGCGTTGGTGTCTCCGAGAATTAATTTGTAACGGTTCGTGTATTTGCATCTCCTGTCCGTCTCATCCCACAGCCTATGTCACCCTTTAGACTGTCGCACCCTGCATACCCTCTCTTCCATCAGAGCGGAACACAATTCAGACAATATAACTTCATTGATTCGAAGATTTAGTTACAAATATTTTGCTAACAAATCACTAAAGGGTAGAAGATAAAATAAAATGTTAAATGAAAAATGCTGCGTTAGCCTTGAATGTTTTACATTAAAATACATTTAAACAGACATGACATTTCTAGAGCATTCGCCTAGTTGGAGTGTAAAAACGTCGATTGCTTGTCTAATTTGACAGTGACAGGAACCTCGAATGACAATGACAGAACCATCGCGGTATAATCAGTTAGCCAACACGTAATTGACAAGAGCGAGCTATGTTAATAGGGCGCGAGGCGTGGGAATTCCCACAGGATTGGAACGGGTACAATTGTCGTTCTGCTCTATCCCATACTCACAAATTAGCCGCAATTTCAGTTGTGTTACAGGTCATTATCATTCTGGTGCTGTGCAATGTTTTGTATTTAATAGGTATTTGCTGAAAGAGGGTAAAAATTATTTTTTTGATTGTTAAGGTGTTGATCAAGGTAGTCTTATCATTATTAATTTCACCATGACTACATATTGATTGTATGGTATATATAAATATCTTCAATACCCATTAAATACAAGGCGCATAAAAGTTCCGACATTATTATGTTTAATCTTATGAAAAATCTCATGAACAAACATTTGGGTATTGAGTTGTAGCAATTTCTGAACGCATCTTGTACTTAAATATGAACAAAACTAACACGCTATTATACGGGTAGATGAACAGTCAGATAGTCTTATTCGTATAATTCTATTGGAAATAGGATGATATTTAACATTATTGGTTCGTTAGTAGATGATGCCCCATTGTGAGTTAGAATCTTTCACGACATTACCATCTAGTTCTTTAATTAAACGCCGACAACTTACGCTACCTAATTACCAAAGGTGAGAATTTGGAAAGTAGAGACTAAAAATGTACATGGCAATTTGCGATTTACCTTGTTTAGGTCGATGGACTTGATTTGCGGTTTTAAAATGGTTCTATTTATTACAGAGTTGGTTTCAGATTCGAGAAGACAAGCATTAATAATTGAATGAACAAGATTTGATCATATTCGCTACTTAAACACACCAAATAGTGAATAGGTTTAGGGTAAATAAATATTATTTTATTTTCCTGCGACGTCAAAATAAAATGATATCGTAACATGTGGTTTCAGTTGGAAATGCAAAGGATTTATTACCAGGGAGTACAAGAAAGCTGTTTAAGAAAAAAAATTACAATCCGTGCACGCACGCAAAGAGAAGAATAGTTGTCATTATATTTTTTGTAAGTACATATTTTGATTTATAAAAAATGTTATTTCATGAGGATTTTATTATAAGCCGAAGAGTCTTGGATGAAATATAAAGAAATGTGGAACCTTATTTCTGCAAAGCAGTAACGGCTTATAAATAAAATGGTTTAGTGGACGAGAATTAAGGCTAGTTTAGCGCAGTTGAACAAAATTGAATCAAAGTCTGTTGGGACATAACCACTGCGATATAATTTTAGTAAAATAAAAAATTAATAGGGTTTTCCACGATTAAATTGTTGGAGTTCAGAAGTCTGTGTGACGTCATTTGTTTTTCGATTCGCGCGAATTGTTTTTTAAAGACGTTTCTTTCGTAGCTCTCGAGCAGTAAGGTAAAAATCAAAAATAAAATACAGGTTTAATTTCTGTTAGACTAAGATTTCTTTAATTCCACTAAATTGTCCTCACTTTATTAATCATACTGTAAATGAGTGTATTTATTCAACCAATATATACTTATGTCATTAATTATATAATTATGCGAATTATGTAAGCACTTGTCTAGCGTGGAAGACTGGCCTTAACTGTCCAACAGAGGAACGATAAAAGATTCGGAAAAAAAATTAAGTATCAAAGTCTAGGTACATATTCTATAGCAAGATGTAAGAGGTTTGGAGACATGCAGCTTAATTCAGTTGTGACAATTAAAGTGTAAGTCTTGATGATTGTAATAGTGTAATAAGACACTTATGGTTCAAAATTAAATTACCGGAAATAAAACTAAAAAGATATTGGCATGCGTTATCAACGAATGTTCTTAAAAAATCATTTGACATTTGGCGCGATTTTTTCCGTCAATTTCACCGCAGGGGGGCCATGTTGTTCATTCACGCGAAGGCAAAGGACTGGTAGCGTGGAGCCTCTAATCTACAGCGTTCATCAGAGCGCGTATAGTAGAGGGAGTGCGCTACCTACTAATTGCTCTCTAGTCGTTGCCTTGATGTTGAGTTAACTTTGTCAATATATCTGCAGCGAGCGTACAAACAAAGATGGCGGCCCCACGTGTTCAGTTTATCCGTCTGTGATTGATTGCCGAATCTGTTTGGTCTAGATTATCTGGATACGTTTTAATCAATATTTGGGTGTTCATTTTATGGTAACCTATTTTAGAATCTATTTACTTATTACCTAATTATATAAAGTGTATAAGAAAACTCAAGATAGATAATAGGTATAATAGATATTTTGTCTTCATTAGTAGAAGAGATTGACCTAAAATGTTACTTGCCGTATATTGATATTTATTATCGACAAGAGAAGCTTCAAGAAATTAAATCTGCTTAAATCCAAACTTTATGTTGTTTGTACTCCGTAAAAATAATAAAAAGACCTTATAAAATAACAATAATGAAATGTGATGTAGAATTACAATAAATACTTCATTGTTTAATGAACCTAAAATAACTTTTTGGCTCAAATTTAAAAAGTCGATTGCCTACCGGCCTCCATTCCCGAGTTTTGCATAAAAAGCGCTTCGGAGGCTTTCAAAGGGTTCGTCGGATGAAAAACTTTTCACGGGTTTAAAGCCTTTCGAATTGTAAGACAAAGGTACCTATTTTCAGAATTCCTCGTTTTAATATTATTTGTTGCAAAACTTTTAATTTGTTACGATATGTTTAAAGACTGTCTGTCTCGTTGGTCGAGTGGTTGCTAGCGCGGCTGCCGATGGAGAGATCTCCGGTTCGATCTCCGTGCTATGTAAGATTCGGTTTTTCTACCTTAAACATTCTTCTAAAGCTTATTGCTATGCTCTGGGCAAGATGTAGGACTCTGGGCCACTACTACATATTTAAGTTACAACATTTAGAAAAACCCATTAGTAACCCACCCGCGGATCGAACTTGGGTTCTCTCGATCATTAGTCGAGCTTGGAACCACTCCACCAATGAAACAGTCAAGTTATATCTTTCACAAATAGAAATAAATATATATATAATATTTATAATGAGAATGAAACATTTAAAAGATATGTTTTTTAAACATATGAGTAGTAATTGATGCGTGTTAGGAACGTAACACTGACCAAAAAAAAGGTCTGGAAATATTAACCTGTCTTTTTTTCGTTTATCATACAAAAATTGTCATTATCAAAGCGGAAGGGTTGAGAAAATCATTACCGCGTTGGCTCTAAGTCTTCTATTCTCTGCTTAAAACTATGAACACTATAAAGTAAAAATAGTACAGTCTTTGTCTAATTATAGGCTTCAGGCTTCTGAAAATGTTTTATTCTCCCAATCCTTTGAATGCCACGAACCGTTTTGTATGCAAAATTCCGGACTAGAAGCAAATGGGCAATAGCTTCCACTTTTTTAATTTTCCGTGTAAAATGTTCTTTCAACTCTGTTAGGTATGGCGGTATGGAAGTAAACGTTTGCACTATATATTTTTAATTGAATTTTTATGATTGTTAAAATATATAATATTAGTAAAAAAATTACTCGTATTTGTCATTTTGGTCTTTTGTATAAATTAAATGCAATTAGTACGGTACATATCGTTTAATAAGTTTTTAAATAGTAAATTTTACATTAGGACAGAAACAAATATCGTGTATTACATCGACACACACACGGTAGATGTGAAAAATTTTACCTTACTTTTTGACATGTGTTTGTTACCATAAAGCAAAGGTTCAATTATTATAAGGAAACAAACTTGCCGCAGACACCTGGAATGACGATGTCAATTTATTCTGCTTGGATCAATAACGATGTAGGCGCTGAATTATGTGATTTGGTATGACTGACCATTATTTAATGTCTGCTCAACAAGACCCGGAAAATGTCTTCATCATCATCGTCAACCCGTCATCGTTCACTGTTGGACAAAGACCTCTCCAATAGCACGCCACTGAGCTCGATCTTTAGCTCTTGAAAAATTTCCAATTGAGGAGATATTACGAGGAGCAAAGGCTTTTTCTATGCTCTGGGATTTATTTGAATTTTAGGTATATTTTCTAGGTACGTACTGTTAAAAAGTATGGTGAAGTTCGGTGCACTACTTGTAATAAATAAAAACACAACCAGTTGTGTACTCTCAGTATAAAAGATATATGCATAATATACATGCGTCATCACGTACAGAAAAAAAGACAAATTCTTTCACAGTGAACTTGTGCCGTTATTCACAAATGTATCAAATGCGTGATTTAAAGTTTTTGTAATGCTTGAAATTTTTTTACCCCGTTGGTAAAGGAGTTTTACTTCAACAATGTTCGTCCTCATCACACAAACTGTTATACTGGGTAAACAGGAAGCCGCAATTTCGCACGCAGAATTATAGAAATGTAGGCGTTACGCGCTCATTGTTATTGTTCATGTAAGGTCATATTATGTACTTTCAACTTTCTCCATCTGTTACTAAGCTCATATACATTTCTTTCTTAAATAAATAATCGTCAATACTTAAAAGCAAATCTGAGCCGGAGCGTTGTCTTTGGTAACATTCTGAATTTAAATAAGAAAAAGAATGATGATAAAGACTTCCGCAAACTGTCAAAGATTTGCTTACAAAATATTAATGCTAATTATGCAAACCGGTTGATTTGATCGTTCTGGTTCTGCGAATTCCACGCCAAAGAATTTTGAACTATAAATGTATTGGGACAGGATTTACTTTGGTTTGAACATGAAGACTGAGGTGAAACACGAACTCCTAAGTTAAAATTTGAAAACGAAGAACATTCTGAACTTGAATGTCGAACTTTAAATTTGAACGTTCGGAAACATTACGCTGGAAAGCTACAAATCAAATTTGCTGGTTACTTAATAATTTGTTTTGCGATTTTGGTAGCGTCTATAAATGGTCTAATTTGGTATCATAGCAAATTCGTTTATTCGTTCAGTTTAGCAAATTCTGTACTTAGTGTATAAGATGTAAAAATATAAATATCCGCGGCTCAGCAAACGTGTAGGACGTCGTGTAGGACGCCCTTCAACTCTGTGAGATGACGATCAGCAAAAATTTGCACGCAGATGCTGGATGCGACAAGCCGGGGTCAGGGCGCGTTGGCGCTCATCGGGGGAGGCCCATGTCCAGCAGTAGACTGTGATAGGCTGATGATGATGATATCAAATGTTGAAAAAAATTCGGTTTTTCAATAATATTAAGATAAACTAGGTTGTGTCTAACCGTTGAATGTGTAATGTTTGTTACTTAAGTAACTATAAATGCTTATTTTTTTAAAATTCTTATTATCGGAAAAGAATTACGAAGATGAAAGTTTGGGTTTTGAGGTTGACTTTTTTATTATTATAAAGCAGTTGTACAATATTGTATTGTAACAGCAATTGAGTAATAGCCACGTCTCGGTAAAAGGAACTTACGGCGCCCTGACGACCTGAAGAAGACAGCGGGAAGATGCTGGATTCCGAAAGCCCGCGTCCGGAAGTAGTAACGTCGATTAGGGGAGGCCTGTGTCCAGCAGTGAACAACTAGAGGCTGATGATGACGAATTATAAACGTAACTATTTAATAAGTATATATTTCTAAATAGTTGGAAAACTGGTAATCTGTTTTTTGAACGACAGAATAGCTTTGCCTGTGTCGTGTTAGTACATACCTAGTTAGCTAATAAACTGACTCTGGCAGGGCAAAATTTTCCTCTCATATTTTTTCTATATAAGGAATTGCTAATGATATAGGGAATACATATTATAAATTTTTTGTAAAAGTCAGCCTATTTTTATAAACGACTGTCTTAATAGACGGGTGGTTGCAGGTTAGATTGTTAAAATTGAGAATCGAAATTATGTGGAAATGTTATAATTAAGTGTTAAAATGGTAAAAGAGTGGATTTGAGCCAGTCGATTTATATTCGAATCTCGCGTTAGGTTTAACAAATTTACCGCATCGAAGTGTCGCGTCCATAGTAACAAGTATAATCCGATACAGCACTGACACCGGCCGACGTATCGGAATTGCAAGTTTGCATGTTGATTTTCAAAAGCATTTTTTGTACGCTCTCGATTGAAGCCGCCATACCTACGAGTACAATCAACTCGTGGCAGCGACTATTTCGCGTGTTTATTTTAAATTTTCTTTTTATGTATACGTTCTTATGTGTGACTTTTTTAATTAATTGAGAGAAAGCTGAGGAAGACTGTGCGCAAGGTGCCTGTGCACAGGTTTAATCTGGCTTGGCAGACGTTATAGAACTGATAGACGAAGAATATTATCCAGAATTCTAGAGTCTGCAGGTTTCTTCACGATGTTTTCCTTCACTCTTCAACAATGATTGGTAATTGTAAAAAGGGAAATAGCAAATACCATTGTGAAAAAGAAGATCTAAACCAAGATTTGAATCAAGGATACCCAGAATGGGTGATCGAAATGTAAATCAGTACGCTATCACTAATGTATTTATTTATGTGGGAAACGAAGAGTCTATGTAGGTACTATGTAGTAAAACATATATTAAATAGATATATGTCAATAAAGTTTCCACAGATAGATAGATAGACCATTTTAATATTTTATATACGAATATTAATAACACACATTTTATTTTTGAAAGTGTAGACGAAAGGAGCTTTCGTCTACACTTTCGATGAATGAAATATTGTTACGAATCTATGTATCAGTAAATAATCTAATCATTTTGAATTGTCGTCGAAGGTCAAGAATATTCCTTTATGAATTCGACAGTTAAATGGGCGTTTTTATTTAAAAAGCATCGCATCATCGTAACCAGCTTGTCCGAGTCCATACGTGGACATAAACCTTTAAAGAGGGACATTGTAATCTGCCCTCGACATGCTCTATTATAGTTTTCTCATCGTCCCAAAAAGCCCCCGATAAAAAGCATCTACAAGATGCAAATAATGGGATAGGGTCAGAGATTTAAATTTTAATAACACCTTCCCGATCCGGTGGAAAGCGACTTTTCTTTTGTTTCCCGCGCGCTCTAATTGGGTTTAGGCGGGAAGGTGGGAATTATTGAAAAAGTTCGCGGCGCCCCCCGCCGCGGCCGCTCGCGCTAAATTGAGTTTTAATGCCGGTAAAGTCGAACATAACTCTTAAAAAGTGATGGACCTACACATAAAGAGATACCTTTTAAAATGACATTTTAATGTTATGGGTCTGTATAACGACTTTGTATAACGGGTCTGTATTCTGTATCTGTATTAAAATGATTACGAAATACCTATAAATTAAAAACAAACGCTAATATGATAAAATATGATATAGTCCGAGTCGGAAAAAACAATACATTTTAGGCGAAAATGGTAGTTTGATTAAATTTGAACTGAAGTACATAAGCTTCAGTGTAGGCCGGCGCTAGAATAGAAGAATATTTTCAGTTATGATTTCGGTTTTGCTTCGAAATCGAGTTTCGATTAGATACTACTTCATACATACACATATCTAACATGCTAGTACAGTGATCTTTCTGAGTTTTACGAATTTTTTTTTGTATTGATAACGACAAAAACATGCCAAATCATACACTTTTCGCGTAACTTCAAAGCGGTTACTGATATCAAAGCTACAACATGTACTAAGTACAGTGTGAGACGCTCGCAGCGAACTTTTATCTCAAGACCATTACTTAGAAAATATTATGTCAGCACTTCAGAGGACCGGGCTCACAGTGTTATCGTCGTTGTTTAAACTGTGATTTTTAAAAAGTTTTCAAATAATACCGATGTTTTTATACGGAAGAGATAAAGTAGATAACATCACATCACGCCTTTATTTCTTTGAAAGGATAAGCAGAGGTGTATAGTACACTCCAACGAATCACCAGGTGTATTGTATGTCCTACAACGGAATGGATGGTTTTGTCATATACTGCATACAACCAGATTTCTTTCTGTTACTAGGAATTTCAACTTTAGAAAAACTCAATAATACTATGGCCGACCCAGATATCGAACTTAGAAGTTTTTGATTCGCAGTCGGGCAACTATAAATAAAATATACATAGGCAACACTGATAATTATTTGCACCTGGCCGTTTATAAGTACAGATTTGAATTTCGAATGTTATAGAAGACCTTGTTGCCATTCATTAACGCATACAAGATGGGAAGCGCTAATGTGTTCAGTTCATGATGGTGGGATGGACAGAGACCCTAGTTTTTCTGATTCTGAGAGAAAACTCGTATTCAACAATGGAAATATAAATCTGTTTGTGATAAAGATGATGACATTGATGGGACATCTTGGATGTTGGTTGAAATAATTCAAGCTGAACATTTACGCAAAAGAAAAGAATAACAAAAAACTAATTAAACAAAATATAGGAACATATGTTTCGATTAACAAATATTAATTTTTATGAACGAAATGTATTTCAGGTAATAAAGTCCCTGAATAATTGGAATACAATAAGTATTCAGTTAAATTTAAATATAAACGTGGTAAATGAGTGTGTGATTTTAGGCGGAGTTTGTATTCGCCTCGACGACTGTTAGAAAAGTCTAGAAGCTTTAATATATGTATTTATGGCGGTATCGAATTTTTTGCAAAGGCGCCGTTGGCCTCGTAATAAAAATATACTTCTCAAACTTGAATAGTGTTGTATTATTCTTTGATTCGCGAAGTTCTTCGGTAAATTTGATTTTGCTTTTACGCTGCTGGGGGCGAGTGCTACAGGTGTAACTTGCGTTTGATTAAACGTTTATAACACAATTCTCCAGTCATGAGAATATTTAAATTGTATTCTAAACCGGCTTGTTTGTACGAAGAGTGACGAATTTGGTACTTAGTGGTCTTTGCTTACCCTATAAGGGACCTGCTGTGACGATATGCACGTATGTACTCGTATGTATATGAGGAAAATAAATAAAAATTATTTGTAATAAAACCAGGTACTATTGCATGGTAAAACTTAATGAGGTTATGTGAATTGTTAGGTTAATTATTTCTGTATATTTCATACTGCAAAGTAGTGAACCTTTGGTTACCTAGTTGATAATAAAGAACTCGATAACAACTCGTATATGTAACATTCAGCTTGGAGATAAGTTGGTTTTAGGGTATAAGTAGAAGTTTAGCCGAAATGTAATATGCAATTGTATTTAAAAGTCGCGAGTTTGTTAATGTACTTAAATATAATTATATTTATCACATTACTTTTTCTACTACGGGAGTTAATCTTTAACCATTTAGGTAGCTAGTTAGGAAGTGAGTTAGAACCT
This sequence comes from Microceris miodesmiata, assembly GCA_018245735.1. NCBI lineage: Eukaryota > Metazoa > Arthropoda > Insecta > Lepidoptera > Hesperiidae > Microceris > Microceris miodesmiata. Next base: position 2,496 of record DWEC01001515.1, on the reverse strand, counting down.
AACCTCTCACAATCGCCTGACAGGCCGAAGTCTCATGTCTAGCGTATGATTTTAAGCAGTTGCGGTCAGGATGAATTTGAAATGTAAATTAAGGTATTGATAACCGAAGCTAGTGGAGTTCGGCCTCCAGTCCCAGAACTCGTTCTCAGTAGAGAAATATTCCAAGTAGCTTATAATTTCTCCACTCCATCTCTGCAAAGGAAAGTTGGTGGAATTATAAAGGCCACAAATATAATTAAAAGATTATTAAAGTTAAGAAGTATCAAATTGCGGGACGCGAGACGTTTTTATTATTCATCGGGCTCCAAGATTCTGTGAGAAAATATGAGGGGGTGAGAGAGAAAGTGTTAATTTTTAAGCGTTTCGACAAAAACCTGACGCCCCGAAGTGGATTTGAAACATACGGGCGAATTTTGTGCATCCCAATTTTAACATCCGTTTACACGGGACGTTACCTAATCTGTTACCGGTTACCGGGACGTTACCTATACCTAATCTGTTTTGTCTTACTAATCCTCCTTCTCTAATCTGTACATCATCCGTAATTTTGAATTCACTGGTAGTATTTTAAAGCTACTAAAAAGTTTGAATACTATAAATGTATGTACATATTTAACATATGTATTTTAAAACGGAAATTTAGTTCAAAATTTTGCACTTAATAAAACTAAACAAAACAATAATTTTTTTTATCGATATACTGTTTCCGTTTTTAAGAACAGTTATTTAAATAATAAACCGCTATAATTCATGATATATTGATAACAAAGTAGTATTTATTATTTTTAAATAGTTTATGGTAACATTAAATTTAACCTCAAATTAACGTTCACCGCTCAGGGTTACAGCGCCTGTATTGCCAGTATGATTTTTTAATGCAGATGTCATTTGTTGCCATAACGAGGCCCGTTCCCGCCAGTTTATTTCTGAACATCTGTCACGTGGCTTCATAAAGTTAAGAGCTGTGAGAAACATGAATACGGCAAAACGTTAGCACGATTTTACAAACGGAAGATATTATAATATTATGTAAAACGATTGTTTATTTAAAACACTTCGGGGCAGATAAAGCATACGTACTTCGACTCCATGCTGTGATATCAGGGTGTTATAAGATGCGACAAATCCGACGCTGGCGAATCGCGGTGTGGTGCGGCCTGCTTAGGCAGGGCTATATACCTTGGTCGCCGACGGGCAGCAGCGTAGGTGGTACGAGAAGCCTTGCACTACAGTCCCCCGATCCAAGCATACCCAGTGTTTAGATTACGGACACAAACTCCTCAGAGGAGGTTAAGGTCCATCAGTGGACATAAGCTAATCATGATAATGATGTTTTTATTGTACTTGTAAACAATAACCCTTATAACCCGTATAAACAGTTACAATAAATGTACTTACAAAAAATACTAATATCATAGGAATATTTATTAAATATAAATACCTATATTGGTTTCTGTACAAAAAGTCATTTCTCAATAATCGATTTAAATGTGTGATTGTCTAGCCCGCTTAAATGCGGCGAGTCATTATTATGCCATAGAAATATTAAATACGAGTATCAGTGAAGTAGTAATTTTTAATATCCAAAAACGCTTGTTGTCGCACCAAATCTTTATTTCATTAAAGGGCTCGGCTTAATATTTGACGAAATTATTCTTAGTGTTAATCACCGTGTCGCGGCCTATTTTTCTTAATTAATGTGAAAGAAAAAAGGTTGTTGTAGGGCAAGACAATGCGCCTCTGGCGAATTAAAAGCCTGAACAATGTTATTACAGTTGTTCCTTTGTGTTAATAAAATATTGTTACGAAAGAAATTGCTATCAAGTGCTGTTTTAGACCGCCGCATTACGAAAAAAGATTCCGTCTTTTAGACTTTTATTTCAATGCTATGTTACTTCAATTTTGTTTGAAATACATTTGTAGATAATTTTATAATTTTTGCTATAGTTACGATTTAAAATCTATCGTGTCGACGTTTTCTTGTCTTGTTTTTGTTGAAGCCGAGGGATATCTCATTTGGTTATATCTAATGCTGTGAAGTAGAAATTCAATATTAGTTTTTTTGACTATGTATTTGTATACAATTTTGTTGACAAACCAATTAATCATTTCTAAAGATGAACTAAATCTACATAACAATATTTACTAATCGAAATGGCTACAACAATTTCGTAAGTATAAAAGTAATTATGAACATAACTCAAAGCAGCGTCCCACGACCGCAGGTGCGATACACAGACGTTTAATTGGCGAAAATTATTTTGGATTAGGAGGATTTTTGAAATTGCTGCCGCCAGACACTGCAGCTGTCCCTCTCGTTACATGTCGGCTGTAAATTAAATAAGGATAAAAGTACGACTGGCTTTGTTATTGGCGGCCAGTGATTTTTTTTCGCTTTAGGGTAATGTTTTATCGCCAGTTATGAAAGATATCTTTTTCTTTCAATTCATCGTTGACTTTTATGAATGTGTTTGACTTTTATGAATGTGTTTGACT
>DWEC01001514.1:0-13244 GCA_018245735.1 Microceris miodesmiata | reverse complement strand
TATGGTTCAATTTGATTTCTTTGATTTGATTTGATTATGGTTCAATTTGACCATCATCATGAGCCCATCATTGTCCACATCTAGACATAGGCCTCTAGAATAGCACAGGACTGAGCTCCAGCTTCAACTGTTCTCATCCAACCACTGCCAGCCTCTTTATGTGTATTATCACTCCACCTAGCTGGTGGGTGTTCTAAGCTATATCTATTTGATTTACGAATTGTAACAGCCATCATACCTATAGCTTGTGGTGGGCCATATATTATAGTCCTGTCAAGGAATTGTTATTCAGGACATTCTTTTTATATCTATAACATGCAAATAGACTCTAGGACACATCTGATAAAATGTTAATATTGTTTTCGACTTATGCAGTTAAAACACTTAAAATACTATTTTTGTCATGATTCATTGTTATTCCCATCTAAAGTGACCTAATCAAATCCAAAATTTCTTTTAACCCCTTTGTTTTTAAATTACAATAAAATGGTATAGTCGTTTGGAATGAAAATGTTTTTTTTACTTCAAAACTTATAATAATTGACTTTTGTACTCATTTCAAGTAAAAATTAAAAAAAAGGTCTTTTCACAGCTTTTGTGAGCTTTTGCTAGGTTTATGGACGAGGATTACCTATGCAGGTCCAAAATAAAAGTCCATCAACATTAATATTCCACTAATGGACACAAGTCCCCTCTCACAATAAGAAAGGTTAAAGGTAAACGGTAAATTAATGCTGTTTTTTATATACCCAGTGTACAGCATCACAGCATAAGCTCACTATCTATTCCATGGGACATAAACTTTACTGGTGAAACACGGGAGTGTACTACACTCCCCTGCCTATCCCTTTGGGGATTACTGGTGTGATGTTACATTTTTATCTAAACTTAGAAATATCTACAGTTATCTTATACTAAGAAAATACCTGTAATATATTGCTATCTATCTCTGTTGCTAGGCAGCAGGCTAAAGACAGAAAGACTGACATTCATCATCATCATCATCAGCCTATTCCTGTCATTAATAAAAAAATAAACAAATATTAAACAACAAATATATTATACAGACTGGCATTGATATAAGGTATTTCCCCAGATCAGACCTATATTGATCTAACATAAAAATTCAGTTCATTTTGAGGTGAGAAACGTGAGTATACATACAGGTTTGAAGGCTGGACAAATGAACTGAAGTAGATTGTTTTTATATTTGTTACATAAATTATACATTAATTATAAATTGTCTTCCTTATAAAGTACTATTAATATGTTATTTACTAAAACCAATTCACCTGACTCACTAACGAAATATTTGCTTAAATAAAATTTGGTTTAATTAAACATTTATAAGCAGACACATCACTTTATCATGTATCTCATTACAACATTATCTTATAAAACCAACAGAAATATATGTGAAATCCTTAATATGAGGTGAATTATCTAGTAAAAATTTTGTTTACTAAAGCATAACTAATGTATTCGATTGGTCTAAGTACAGTATGGCATAAGCCACTGACACAAGACCAGTGATGATGTAAATTACAATAATAACTTCATTACGTATGCGTTACGCGCTCATAACTGTACCGCTGTTTATGTATGGGCGCCTGGTACATGCGGCGACACAGCTCCTGCTTTTTAGGGCCACTATAGTAAAAAAGTTTACACGCCATTTTGATACCTAGGGGTATATAAATAATAATGAACTTGGCTTAGCCATAATTACTTTTTATTGTAACATCATATTGTTTCCGTTGTTTCTTATTAGTTCGATAACTTCCTTCAAAACTTCAGTCGATATGATATAGTGATAGTGCTGACATGGGAGTACTGAGGCCAGGTAAATTCAGAATATTATGCAATTTCCTTTTTGCCTATTCTATTTATTACCTATTCGCTTTATCAGTATAGTATTGTTAGTTGCATCAAACTCCAGAAGACTGATCTCTCCACACCAGGAAAGGGAGGTCTGTAGTTTACTGACCAAATTATTGTACTGCTGATTAGTAGAAACAGAACGATGTTTAATGTTACCATATTCATTGTAAGTAAAATTTTGCAACTAAAATTCAACTAATGTCATCTGCTGATGACATTTGAGTTGAAGCTTCCCTTACTGAAGTCAGATATTAAAGAGCATTCACTTATCGCTACGTTTTTTACACTTTAAATAGGATAAGTAATATTTTCATAAGGTATTTTCGCAGGGCAGAGATATTTATCACTTGTTGTTCGCTAACCACCCGGAAAGTCCTGGCATGACAATATAACAATGATGTATGTTTCTGTTTTACATAGGTATAATCAAGTACAAAATTAAAATAAATGTGTTAAACAACTTCCTGTTATAACTGTGTAATTTACATCTTTTAACATATTTTTTTGCTAATAATCAAACATCCGATCCAAAAATATCAAACAATATTACGAGCATTAATTTTATAATTTGATTTAAAATAATCTATATACATATATACAAAGCAAGATACAATACAACTTTGTTTTGCAGAACTCGGCCCAGAGAACTATGTATATGATATGTTTACTGTATACACATATGGCATATTGGCTGATATTGGTCATCCTTGACATTTTTGCCTTATCAATGGTGATTCATGTTGGCTAAAAGGATCTTTTACTTGTAACTGGCACATGTTGAAACATTGTGGAAATACACGGTCAACTGTGTTTAGTCAAATCCATGGTTATAGACAAAAACAAATTTTATTTATCTATTTGATTTTAACAGAATATCAAAATTCTATAAGGGACTTAACCATTCCATTATTTTTTTATTGTCCTTGATAGTGGTAGTATGTACATACTATTTGTTCTAGCTAATTCACATTTCTTTACTTAACATCGTTATAGACAATCTATTGTTGTCTCGGTTTTCTCAAGTGCGTTCGTAATGTGAGAGAAAAAGAAAGCATCTGTTATCTAAACATCGCTTTTAAGCATTCATAGTCACAAACCATTGATGAACCGTAACATATAATTAGCATATCATGATTGAAGACCTATTAAAAAATATATCATGAAATGACGCAATATTTTTCCATGATAACATAATTACCATAATGATATAAACGAAGCACGTTGAGATATCTAACACACTGTCCTCTCTGGCTACCCATTAAGTGATCCGGTGTAAAAATATTTATGATAGTATCGTTAACAAATTTTGGATTGAAACTTCATAAGTTACATGTACATTTCATACACATATGTATGTGTGATATTTTGAGCAATTTTTTGAATGGAAAATAACGTGCATAATCGTAGGATCGCAGCGTACCGCATAGTATTTGTGTATGTAGAAAAAAGTAGGCCATGAAAGCAATAAAGAATGCTATTCACACAGGAAATCCTACACGAGCCAGAATTAGCGACGTACATACGTGGTCTGAACGAACGATCTGCGAGTCGCTGGACGACATGACACTCGCGAATTGATCTAAAACGTTAATATAACAGTTATATTTATTTTTATTGATTTCCTTGTTCGTTTAGGTTGTAAGCTCGACTGCTGATCGAGAGGTCTTAGGTTTAAATCCTGGATCGGTTATTTTTGGATTTTTCTTAAATTTTATAGTATAGTATAGTAGTATTTATTGTAGAATCTCGGAGTTGGGATCTGTGGTCAGTGTACGGCAATAGGCTTACCACCTATTCCATGGTGGGGGTGAATGCACTTGGTGAAACCTGGGAGTGTAATATAGTCCTCTGTCTGAACCTTCGGGATTATAGGCGTGATATTATATTTTAAATTACGTATAGTACATAAGTACATAATAGGACTGAAAGAGTCAGTCAGCCAACTAGTTTAACACTGTTACAGTAAGAGATTAGACTAGATACAAGCTCTAATTGGGCAAACAGATGAAAATCCAAATAATAGATTATTAAATTATAAATTACCTAAGAGAAATAGTTACAGCTAAATAAATACATACATTATTAATATTTATACACAGACAATAGCTAATAATAATTATTCCATTTTTATACAGTCATGCGTTATCATTTATAAATTTTACGAATTAATTATCACTTGGTATAATAGTGGAGGAAAACATCGTAAAGCAATCTGCACACCTTAAAGTTCTCTACTATAATCACCTCTAAAGCGTTTGAAGTCTGCCAAGCCCCGTCTGGACAACGTAGCTTGCGCTGACCATAACCGTTTTTATTCTGAAAGAAGACTGGTGCCCAACAGAGGAATGTTAATAAGGTTGGTTATATTGATGAAAACAGTGATATTAATATGCAAAGAAATTCTTATTTAAAATATTGCACACACTAGAGAGCCTGACATTTTCCACGGGTTAAGTTTCTGTAGAAAAGAAGGGTCTAAAACTGAATAAATTCAAAGAAAAGAAAATAAAAATGTGTGCCTGTGTATTATGTGTTACGAATATAATAATAAATACTAGCTGTGCTTAAGACTTCGTACGGCATACGTGATTGTTGACATAAATTGACGTAACTTCTTCATTTTTTAACCGATTTAAATGAAAACAACACTAAATGGTAAGTGAAGCTCATTACAATATAATCCTGAAAACTGCATTCAAATCGGATAAGCCGTTTCTGAGATAAGCGCACACAAACATACAGACAAAAAATGTTTTGGGTTCTCTTGCGTATATAAAGACCCCATTATGAATTTTGAAATATATTTGCCATGTAGGTACAGACAGCGATCAGTTACAGTTTTATTATAGGTTATAATGTCTATGCTCATTTTTATAGATGTATACTTTTCGGCATAAGAAACTTGACAACTTTCATACATATTAATGCACATTATGTATTGTAGTCAAATTTCGACCGATGCTGGACCATTAATTTACTTAAAAACTAGAGAAGGTTGGATGAATTCCATGTGTATGCATGTTTCATGTTACTTTACTTTGTTAAATATCGCATTGTTGTTTGCAGCGCTGCTATACGATACGCTTTCACCTCTAGATAAGGCTGCAGGAATACCCGATGGCTGTCTGTCAACACCGTTTCTACCACCATTTTATAAACCTTTTTCCACCAAAAGATGTCTTTGGATATCGTTACGTTTGATCGCAAATAATTAGATTTTTTTTTTGTATTATACGTAACATCGCGCCTGTAATCCCCGAAGATTTAGGCAGAGGAACGTAATTCAAATATAAAAAAATATTTTAGTTTAAAATTTTATATGGTGTATTTTGACACCTTTGGTAGAAAAAGTGTTAAATTGGAAATATGAATAGATACTTCAAAGGTCTACACAAATTAGTAACTCGATTTGAAACCATATTACACTGGGTAACAAATACATAGAAATTAGAAATCTTTGCCAAAAATATATGCCATGAAACAACCAGTGTCCAAATTGTATAATGTCATGATGTCATCATATTGTGTAGCGATATTTAACACTGTTTACCGTATAAAAATATCATTGCAGGACTGTAGTGATGCTGGTTTTATTTAAAATCTAAATTGTCATTGCTCTGGGTGCATGCATACCAAGGGCCAATATTTTGTATGTATATTTTATTTTCAACCGTTATCGCTACAAGTGTGATTAAAACAGCGCTCTGGCACGGTTTGGTTTTATTTTTGCACATTATTTATAAATGTGTCAGATAAAAACTTTAAATCGATCGTTATATTTTCTCCGAATTCATTCTTTTTAAAATCGGTCGTTCTCCCTTCTCGTATGTCAACAATAGAACCATATGATATATCTGTCGACCGCCAGTTGCAAGATTTGTTTATCTTGGGAGTCCAAAGTAAAAGCTAAAATATAAATCTGGGTACTGGTTGGTAATAATCTTTTCTCATTAGTCTGTCTGCGTACAGAATAGATTAAAAAGACAATAGACTTTCATATTTAATAGCCACTGACACATTGTAGTAACACTCGTGTCTGCTACCTGCTAATTTGCTACTTACTTATAACATCTAAACGATTCATTCTACATTTGTATCAAACTTAAGGCCACTTTCGGGTTGTCTAAAGCAACCATTGAAATAATACATAAAAGAGTTATTTAGGACCATATTGTTTTTGTACACTGGTGAACTAATAAAACGTGAGGAGATTCGGAGATTATAGGAGCGATGTTGCGATAATTTTATTTTTGGCATGAATATGCTTTCAATGAAACACTAAGCTCTCATCTCAGATCTGTAAAGATATTTTTTATATGGTACCCTGCGCTCTGTGTATACCCCGTAAGGCATCTCGTATCCAGATATCATCCTGATACTATGCTGTCGTGTAAGTGTTCCTTAAAAAATTACAATTATTCGCGTTATCACCATTGAGTACGCTTCAGCACTAACACTCTTCACGGTCACCGAGTTCGCGTAATTTGATTCTATCTTAGAAGATAAAAAGTCTGTTTTTGGTCCGGCGCAGTCGGTCATATATCAAGGTCGGTGCAAATGAAAAAAAAGTTACTTTAATTTATTACTTGTTTGCCATTGAAAAGTGAATTAACTGTGAAAAAAAAGCGGGAAAAGTCCGAACGTCAGATCACAATGTCTGAGTGTAACAACTGATTCTGATTCGAACGAGATTTGAAAGACACACATACTCATTTGAACTCTTATTGAACAACAAGAAATCAAATTGCATTTATAACAGGGTAGTTAAAAACTTCCTTACTCAAATAACTATGAAACAAGCTCTTCTTTTTTAATTTATTTCTTGCATGTACTTTTGTACTAGCTTAGCAAATTATTTTTATGCATACTTACATATCTTCACGCCAGGTCCCTTACGGGATAGGCAGAGAGCGTGAGTGCCGAATATCTCTATCTTTGCAGAGCTGCCATGCTTCTTCACTGTTCATTACTCCCTTCATACAGGCACAAAAGTTTCGAGGAAAAAAAAAACAAATGCTTAATATGCCAAATTAATACTTTAACCTTTATAAACTAATGTGGGTGCATTAGTTCATACATAATATGTGTTATTAAATATTTAATATTGATGGATTTTATGTTTTTTTCACTACGTGTTTCGAACTTCTGTCGAGAATATAATGTCGTCGAACTTTTGCCGATTATATAACATTGTCGATATTTTTTCCTTAATTTCATCATCATCATCATATCAGCCCGTCATCGTCCATTTCTAGACATAAACTTCGCCAATAGCGCCCCTACTTAATCTGTTAATTATAATTATTATTCCAATTTATTATTATTCGTTTTTACCAATGACGTTTGCTCGTTCACTAATTACGCGAAATACTCCGGCTATGAGGTAATGTTATTTGTGCAGCGAACGAATCTCTGGCCGCAGCTAACCGCAGTTTTTATCAGCTGTCGTATGTGTACGATTTATCAAAACTGTTCCAATATGAGTACATTCCTTAGCCACTTATCTCTAGACCACATTACGACGTGACATGTTATTATGGGACAGTTTTAAAGCCGCATTTTGATTCACCAAGAGTTAAAAGCTTTAATTTGTTTTTTGTTTTCATTTAATGTTAAAACAAAACATTACAAGTTTCATATTGAGATTCCTCTTAATCGATTGATCTGCCAAGTTGAGACCCGCTGGACGCTGTCTAACAAATTAGTGTCATGCAAGATTCGGTCCGACATTACACTATGTGACATCTTGTGCCAACTTCTCACACTGTCACCTGTTCCCAGACTAAGTAGAATCTATATTACGATAACCAGACAACTGGCAAACCACATAACTTTATAAATTTCCCAATTCAACTTTACATAGAACATTTTGTATCCAAATACAGAAATACTTGTGTTCATCGTACAAATTTTTACTCTCGACTGGGAATTGAACCTACACCCCGACTCAAAAGTCATATTTAGAAACCACCGATCCAACAGACCGATCATGTCAGTATATAGACTACAATTCGAGTAACATTTTCACTATTGAACAACTAAATACGTAGCGTAAACGTGTCGTAAATAGTAATGTCCTAAACCCTATACCTACATAACATTACTATCTGGAATCCGACCCTTCCCTCTCTATATCAGACGATCACTATATCCCTCACTATATCAGACGTACACGAAGTTACAAACAATTAATCGACACGTGTCCGCAAAATGGGCCGATTACATGTTCCAATAGACAATCGTCACCGCCACCATATCGGCCCCGATAGCGGTATTAAATAATTAGTTTTTTTACACTTATCGCTATCACACCACCACAGTAAATCATGTATCGTGGCCAATGGGGAATGAACAATATGACATGGGCGTCTTCATAAAAAGCGTAAAGAGAATTCTCTTTCAAAATTGGCCACGCATTGGCCACTTCTCCAGTGTAGCAAATGTCCATAAGCACATGACCTTTTACCAGTAGATGCCTCGTCTACCTATTTGCTAGACTAAATATAAATAAAATGGCTAGTTTGGTGGCAATGCCAAGCATTGTATCATGGAATTCCAGCTGCGTGGTGGCCGAACCATTGATCTTGAGTAACACAAACGGAAATCATTGCTGCTCATATTCCTTTTGCAAAAACCACTACTAGTTATTGTTGTGATCTGATTTGGACGTCCTGGACTAGCAAGCAAACATAGACTTCCACCAATTTCGTATTCTTGAGGAGCAACATTGTGCCTATAGTTTCCAAAAAACACCAGGTTGTTCTCTAGGTATTAGTACAATAAATAAATATAAAGAATATAAAGAAGGTCAGAAATTAACTGGACTATTGGTTCTTCAGTGTTTAATGAATCTAGTTGTCCAATCGGGGGTATTAATTTGGTCCCATAACATATATTGCTTTGATAAAATCACGTTTATTGTGTCTGGGTGTAAAATTAATTACCTGTTTATACTCGTATATAAAAAAATGTGCATATTTATGTTTATCTGCTGTCTAGTTCCAATAGCACATAGGCGTGTTAGTTGTATTTTTTGAACATTTGTAACCAAAAAATATGTACTCGTTTATTTAACATGGAGTCCATGATCGTTTGTGTCAGTTCAGGCATCAAAATTGTTAAAACTACGTCTAAGTCTTAACTAGACCTAGATTACATGTAGAAACGTTTTGATGCTTCCACTTAGCACCTAATTCATTGAGATTCGTCGTGGTTTACAGGCGAGCTGATAGTGGGCGCGGCGCACAGCGTTGTGATGCTAGCGCCACTCAGCGAGATGGACCGCGGGCGCTTTGGCTCGCTCTTCGTCACCAACTACAAGGTCTCCTTCGTGCCGCTCGACCACAATGTCAATGATGTGAGAAGATTTTCATAACACTGTCTGCTATTATATAATTATCACGCTATTGATATTGTGAGGACTTTTTTGTGATGCACTGTCTGACGCTTGTGTATTTTCACACTATCAACTATGTGAGACTTTAAGACACATTGTCTGGTATTATAAAATTTAACAGACTGAATGATGTGAGGTCAATTTTGTGATACACAGTCTGATATTAGAAAGCTTTTACACATTGCTAATTGAAAAGCTTAATCATTAAAATTTTGTTACTCGTCTGAATTGAACAGCGACGCAGCATGGTCAAATATGGGCAGCTAAGAACAAAAATTAATAGAAGTGTTTTTTTAATCGTTATGATACTGTTTGTTGCTTTTTCGAGGTTTTGATAAAAAACTCTAATCTTGCTATCTCCATAAATAAATAAGCAATTCAGTAACAGACGTGCCTTAAAAATGTTAGAATGACGTCAAGTCTCGGAAAATGATGATTTTTTCGTGTTGCAGAAGTGATTTGACTCTATTTTATCGCGATAACAAAGATCGATGACAGCCTTCTACATAGAACACGTGATCCATTATTTGCTTTAAAATTTGTTATACGGTGTGTTATTGTTTTTCTTATTTTATTTTTTCCTGTAACCTCTTTATCTTTTCAATACATGTCATTCACACATCACATATGTGTGCGCCCTGTATACATCAAACTTCTATTGCTATAGCATATAGTGCCGAAGGAAAAAATAAGTTTATATTCCTTTATTTTTTGACGTCAATGAAATTATTTATGATCGATAGATCTAAGTAGCAAAACATTCAGATATCTGAAGTATGTTTAACATATTAAATCTCATGCTGAGAAGTTCTGGTGACGTCTACAACGAAGCACTAGTTTAGGTATATATTTATCTTTAATGCGATGACTCTAGAAATCTCATATCGTGTGGATCGTGGCGGGCGGGCGGGTGGCGGGGAAGTCCCGGAACCCACACTCTTCCAATGATATTTTGGTCAAGACTAATATTACCCATAGTACCCTATTGAGAATTAGTTGCAACAGATACAGATCGTTAAACCATACCACACAAAGCAGAAACCTTAAAAATAACCAGAATACCGGAACCGTTAATTGGATTACCATAGACATCCAATTTCTCTAATCGATACCAAAACCTACACCAAAACCTATCGTCATTAGCTCCTTTATTTATGAAATTGTCGTTGTATATTTAAAAATCAAATAGAATAATGAAAGGTACGTATTTCTTTAATCGAAGGGTTGGTCATCCTTGTCAATGAACTATTGCGATTTAATAGAAGTCTGTTGGTGCTTTTGTTATAGAAACTCTAAGGATGGAAACCTATTAACTAGAGACATTTTTATCGCCTAATCAGATTAGATCTTTTATTACCCGTAGTAAGTTTTCTAGAATATAAGAAACATGGAATTTAGCAGACAATCAACATCATCGTCGTCAATCCATTTCCGTCCACTATTGGAAGTAGACTTCTCAGACAGAATAGGTAGAGAAATATTAATGTGTATTTTTTAGGAATGTGGCCAGAAGAACCATCTAGTGGGCGTATATGACGTACCTCTGACCGGGGTGGGAGCGCTATGGTTGACCGACGGCGGCACGGCGCGGCGGCGGAGACTGCTGCCTCGCGCCGACGTTCCCGCCAAGTTGAAAGGGTTGCAGATTGTATGCAAGGTGAGGCAATTAACTTCTATTATATTTTATTAAGATCGATAAAATAAAAAAAAACGTTTCAAAAAAAATATTCAAAGTTCTGTTCAAGCTCATGTATCGGTTAGTAGTAGTAGTATGTATTGGTAGTAGCAGTAGTAATAGTCCGACAGATTTCGCTCATGGCGACTGCTTAGTCTCCGATCCCGTAGATGAGCTCTCATGTGGCTTATGTAGCCAATCTTTGTAAAGATTCTCGCATACTGTGGGCATGTGAACTCGTTGTTAACGTAGTTTTAAATTATTGTATTGGTTACAATGAATCAATAAATTTTACGTCAAAGCAGACGCCATATTTCCATATTGTATATTAGGATTTTCTTTCTGAGTGACGGAATCCAAATTCATTAGTGAAACGCTAATATGGTTCAATGAACGTACCGTGCTAATATACTGCTATCCCATTAATTCCCTGAACAAACCGATTTGAAAACAAACTGTTTAATCTTTACTTGGTTTAAAGGCTCTATTCAAAATAATTAAGAATCATAGCCATAAGGAGGAATACAGTCAAATAAGACTGCTTTAATTAATGTAGCCATACAAGTAGACAATTGTAAATTAAACAAAAACGAAAATTTTTTGAATGTACTAAACAACAATTTAATTCTTTCCAGAACATGAAAGTACTATCCTTCAATTTTACCAACTCGCCGATAGGAGCCGGAAGGAAAGTCGCAATGGCACTCCTGCACCACGCGTTCCCCAAGCGCCACGACCTACTGTTCGCCTTCGAGTATAAAGAACCTTACTACCCTACGATCCCCTCCGATATGAACATGTTCCAAAGGCCAGGGGACTGGAAGAAGGAGCTGGAACGGTGTGAGTGTCCACATTGGAGGATAACGTGTATCAACGGGACCTCTGACGCTTTCATGCTAACAGCCGGTGAAACTCTGATAGTACCCAGTTCGGTTCTGGATTACAATTTGATGGAAACTGCCCGGCACTTCAGGTCAGGCAGGGTCCCTATATGGGTGTGGGGTAGACCAGAAGGTGCTGCACTATTAAGAAGCGGAGAACTCCTGCCGACCGAACAGTCGGCTACCGCGGAAAGTGTGTTATTAGAACAGGTAATAAAAATACTTTAAAATCGTAAATGCTCTATTCATAAATCATTTGGTTATATGCATTCACATTCTCACAGCTTAATCATTGACGAAAGAGAAAAAAAGAACACAAATGGATACAAAAAACTGGCAAAAAAAATGTCTAACTGATTATTATCTGCAATCAGCTTTAATATTACTGAAATCGGATTCGACTACTGAAACGTTACTATAATAGAAAAGTTAATTGTAAATGTATACAATTTCCATATATTGTTTCTGTATTTGCAAGTTATATTTTCATTTTGTTTCCTTTTAAAATGAGTAAAACGACTTCCAGGTGAGACGGTCCCACCCGAAGCTAACGCCGCCCTACGTGATATACCTGTGCGGCAACCCGTTCGCGAGCGGCGCCAGCCCCAACACGCTGCCGCCGCTGCCCAGCCTGCATGCCTCCTACAAGAAACTCGTCGACCTGTGCACGCCCACCACGCTCTCCAACTTTTGGGTAAGCCAAGATTTTCTCAACTTGCACTTTTATGAACTCATTCTCACAAAGATACACACAAGTAGATAGACACGAGCACACACTGTCGCATATAATACACAATTATTATTAATAGTCACAAAGCGTATGGATGGTTAGTGAATCTGACTAGTGCGCAAGGGATTATTGGTTCCATTTCCACTCACGAATCATAATCATATTCATATGATGAATATATAAATGAATATATAATAAATGTTTGTGATGAGCACAGAGTATGTGTTTTGTGTCTCTTTTTAAAATAGGTCTATTTAAGTGTATATTTGTATGTATTGTGTGTAGTTTTGAGATAATAAAAAAAAATACTTGTTATTCAATTTTATTTTGACCCGTAATACCACATAAAATATAAGGTAAAACATAACACGAGTATGACGGTCGCCGTGGTCCGCAGATGCAGGACTCGCAGTACTACTCGATCGTGGATTCAAGCCGCTGGTTGCGCCACGTGAGCGCGTGCGTGTGCGCCGCGCGCGACGCCGCGCGACACCTCGCGCGCAACGTCACCGTCGTGCTGCAGGAGGGTACGTACAACCGCGCCTCATCCGCGCCTCATCCGTACCTCACCCGCACCTCACCCGCACCTCACCCGCACCTCACCCGCACCTCACCCGCACCTCACCCGCACCTCACCCGCAACTCACCTCTACCTCGCCCCATCTCACCACACCTCACCCT
>DWEC01001513.1:0-13244 GCA_018245735.1 Microceris miodesmiata | reverse complement strand
TCAGGTGAGCTATGACACATTTTCAATGAGATATTCAATGAAATGTGACATATTTTAATATGTAACAATTATGTCAGTGTGATAATGAGTTTTCTTTAATTGTTGTTGTCTGTAATTTTGAAAAAAAAGTAAGAGAATTGAGATATTTCTGCTGCCTATGGATATACAATAGCTAGGACCAATCGTTGTTCGTGCTCATTATATTACATCATACAAAAACGTTTATTATGCAAAACATAATATGTCAAGCAAAAGAAAAATGAATACGGGAAGAACATAATGACATGCCTGTATATTTCCCCGAAGTTGTGTGCAGAGAGTGTAGTACTCCCACTTATCACCATTTATGTTATATGTCTCATGTAATAGGCAGTGACCCTATTGCCATACACCGTTAACTTAAGCAACCTTATTTTCAAGGGGTAAAATCTAAGAGCACTCCCGTGGGACGGAAGCGTGTGCCCAGCGAGAGCAGCGAGATGAGTGAGAGCAGCAATTCGGCTCCCCCGTTGCGACTCGAGGAAGTGCCCGGGGTGGAGCCCGAGGTGCAACGGACTCCCAGAAAGATTGACGGAGTCAAAGGTATAACAGTCTTGTTTTTGTTCTTCTACCGACAGGAAATTAATTAAATTGCGCAATTTGACCATGAAGACTGTAATCATGTCTGCAGCCATTCTTTAATTTGGTTTTGGACGTCCGTTGTTTTATTGAAAACTAAATAGTACACATATTCGTTACAAAAATGAATTCATAGTTAAAAGCCTTATCAATCGATGCATATTCTTTAAGAACTATGCCATAATTTGATATATTATTCTGTTTTAGCCGGTCCGCTTCAGCTGAAAGGCGCAGCGAAGCAAAACATAGGCAAGAAGAATTCTAAGCTGGCCAAGTTCTCAGACGACGAGCACACATTGACAAGTGTAGGGCCAATACCACGTACAGCAATATTTGCACCCCTGCACTTCTTACTGACTTGCACCGAACCACCGAGGGAAAGAGACAGGGCGAAAGAGAAAGAAAAGGGCACTGGAATGGAGAGAGAAAGAGAAAAGGTGAGGTAGAAATGGTTTTATTAAATTTCTGTTATTTGCCAGTCATTGAAAAGAAAAATAAATGATTGGCTGGTGTTCATTACCAGCCTAGTTTAGATTGTGGATGTGTATGTGTCTGTTTCTGTCTGTGCGTATCTGTGTATGTGTGTGTGTATATAAAGTGTTTTATTATAGTCTCATCTGACTCATATTTATCAGCAGTCGCAAGACACCCGCCACTACTCCTCGGAAGAGGACGGTGAGACTACATCAACTATGGTCGGCACTGATACGGAGGACTTGGAATTCTGCGACCGGCCGTTCAACAAGGAACGACTGAAGGAGCAGCTGGAAGCGGGTGGTGGGGTTGTTTACAGGTTTGATTGATTTTACATAGATGTAAAATAATAAACGTGACGGACGCTCTTATGTTACATGGAGTAACGATATAGGCAGTGGCTGGCAGCGGTTACATTCGAAGAGCTGAAGATCGAGCTCAATGGCGTGCTCAATAGCACGCATAGAGGATTATGTCAAGCATTATACGATGATGCTACTTACAGTAATATGAGCGCGCGCCTCACTTGAAATGCTGAGCACGCTCATTACCACAAGCATCGAATATAGTGAACAATTGACTACGTCACACGCGGCATACTGACACTGCCCAATCAGAAGGGGCATCCTCAAACACGCTATCGAAGTTTCAAAGAATCGTACAATATATAGGAGATCCGAAGTTAACATTCCGACCGCGGTCCCCAGGCAGTGACATCGCCTGGGAGATCTCCACCTTTCCTCTACATATGTATATAAAATAATAAATCAGTGATATCAATATCATTAAAGACTGGCCTATTGGTTTAGTAGTTAATAATCCTGACTGTTACAAACTTTCGTGTTCCTGTATGAAAATTATTTTTTTAAGTAATTATCTAAACTTTTGTATAGCCTTTAATTGATACTTAAAAACCTTTTTGTTACAAAATAATTTTAAATCATCTGTAACTCATTTACATTCCCCCAGCCACTTCGACGACGTGCCAAAGAACAAATATTCGGTGTGCAAGCTGATAGCCCCTCGGCCGTGCCTCACCGCGAAGTACATTCAGTGCATAGCGGCGGACATACGTGCGGTGTCCCACGCGTGGATCATCATGAGCTGCATCAATGGCACCCTGCTGGATCCCGACGCCTACGTCCTGCCCACGGGCTTCTCCCTTCTCAAGGATAAGTTCATCAACTGGGTAAGTCATCAATTTATCCTACCTATTCCCTCTGACTTCGCTGAAAAAAACATCCAGGTAATTTGGTCCTGTATGGTTTGTGTAGCATTTGTTGGTTGACCTTCATAGAACCAAATTCCCCAAAACTGATTTCCCTTCCCATGTTGGTATTTCCAAACACTTGAAGGGTCCTAAGTTAGACAAGGTGCTCTCCAAGGCAAGTGTAAACGGGTTTTTTCAAAGCACACCTAATATATCTTGGAAGACATCTAGACTTTTGATAAAATGGGATCGCAGCCAAATGCTAGCCTATAATTTATATAAAAAAATTGACTACTACATTTGATCAGAGTACCACACTTCATCAGCTCTCTCATATGAATTGTTAAACAGTAAATTTAAATTTATCCTATAAATTTTATTAACCATTTTCTCCATGATCACCTGTTTTCCCTTACTACATCGCCATCACTTATGTCTTCTCACACTTAATCATTTACATTACAGGTGCCGCCCACTGGCAAGCGCAACACCACCTTCTTCAAGGACAAAACGATCCTCCTATGCGGTGACCAGGACACGTTCGTGAAATTCTGGGAACGCGTTTGCACATTAGCCGGTGCCAACACTCGAGTAGTGAATGAAGAAGATTTGAACATGTCTGGAGCCCTCGCTCTGGTCACCGACTGGGATTGTCCCCACGAAGTCCAGAACAAAGCAAACCAGGATAACATTCCGCTCGTGTCCACCCATTGGGTGATCCAGTGTCTGATTGAAGGGAAAGCCATCCCTCCCACCAGCCACGATAAGTTCTCATTTATGTACACGGAGCAAGAATGATCATGGGACCTCTCTAGTGTGCTCATTGTGCGTGATTTTTGACACTTGTGGGCAATTAGAGGTGTGACACTAGTCTAGCTAGTCTAGGGAAAGTGATTGTGACACTTGTGAGTTACATGTGACTTGTATATGTATTATGACACTCAATTAAGTGACATAGTAGTGACTAGTGGATGACACTCTAAATGTGACATTTATGCTTCGCTTAACTGTTATAACTATATGGTAAGAGTATATTAGTTTGTATTTGTCTCTCACATAATACTTATACAAAATATATAAAGTTGATTTTTGTTTTCATGACCGTCTGAAGCAAACTAAAGTATTAATTTATATTGATTGTATGTTATAAGTGACTTAAGTTTGAATTTATGATTCAATAAAAATATTTTCATACATCAAAGATATTCTTTGCATACAATGACTTAGCAGAGGCTATAAAACATAATCTCAGCCATATACCATTGTTAAATAAAATGTTGATTATATAACAATTGTTATGTCAGTTAATTAAAAGCCTAAGATCAAACTGTCAATGTAAATAGACATTAGAGTAACTTATTAAACTGTCTATATATCGAAAAGTATAAAAATCATCACTCAAATCATGATTATATATGGATGCTATTAATATTTGGAAGTTAATTGTAGAAATTGACTTCAAACATTGGATATTGTAAATAAGAAAGAAAAGTATTAACTGGTATTACTCACAATTGGAAATATTACTAAACTGTTATTCAGAATTATAATATTTAATATTCATTATTATTTGGTATTAACTCATTGGATTGACGAAAATTGTAAGTATAATATTGAAATGAACAGAACATGAATTCACATAGGCGTTTTTTTTTATTTTGCAAACAAATAAAAGTCCAACACAAACATGGAAATTAAATTAGAGATCTGTAAATTTTCCACTGGAATACTTAAGGCGGCGACTGACCTGTAACATTTTATCGTAACGTAACGTTACCGCGAAATGCTATAGATCAATACAGCGAGCCTATCCGCTCGGTCCGAGCGCCACACTCCACTCGGTTGTTGTCAACTTTTACTGTTCTCATGCTGACACTAAACCCATGTTCTTTGGGTCGATAATGAGCAAAATATTATGTATACTTTTATATTTTGTTATTGTATTATAATTATGTACTTTATATTATAGTTTACATGCATTTCTATAATAGAAGTTTTGTACCATCGTTCATTAATTATAAAAAACTTGTATAACATTTTTTTATTATAAATATGATCTCTATGTTTCGGTTTCAAAATTAAATTTTTTAATGGGACACTAGTCAAAAAATTGAGAACAAATAGAAAAAATACGTATTAACAAATTAAAAAAATGCCATCTCAAGATTTTGAAAAGCACACCATTTTAGATATAAGTTATCAGATATTTTTTTCTAATTAGACCTGTTATAAACACATACTTGGATTGCGTACTTAACATTGAATTGAAGAAAATTCTTGTCTTATCATTTTTACTCTGATGAAGCTAATAACATTTTTATTATTTTATTATCAGACCAGGTCCATTCCGGGGTGGGTACAAAGTGGTTGTCACATGTTGATGTTTCATTTTTTTATCACACTTAGTACTTGACAGTACTCACTTGAACAGAAAATGTTCAAAATACCTACTAAAGCAGCATTTTGTAAAAGTCAAAACTTCACATAGACAAAAGACTAATTTTTTTTAAGGGGTTATATCTGTAAGAACAGACAGTCCTAGTGTCATTATTTAATAAACACTGACTATGTTGTTAGAAGTGTAAAATTTATTCATTATAATATACAATATGTGTTCTTATAGAATTTCAGACATTCACCATGTTAGTCTTAATCGTGTTCATTACGAAACAGAACTCAACGTTTATTTCCAGCCAGTGGAGTGAAGGTTAGATTATAATACATAAGTACATTTACATATATATTTGGATATACAGGAACCTGGCCACGTTTTTTTTTTCTTTTTTTAACTATGTTACTTGTCATGTTTTGGTTATGTAATCCTACAGCCAACCACTATTTAACTCTGTTTATAAAATATGGGTGTTTGATGCATTTATATGTTAAAATAACTATGATTAACATAAACCTAAGTATCATTATGTTACACGAAAATGTCTTAAGTATGCATTTCAGATAGGTATTCGATTTTAAAAATCATTACATGATAATAGCTATACATTGCCATGGACAAATCTAATAAGTTTATTTGGGGGTACAGTAGTTTTGTGTCAAGTTCATGCTGGACTTTTTCAGTTGATTAATAGAACATAAGTGGGAGTATTGCATTTCCATCAAATAAATGTCTCTATGTTAGGAAGTAATCAGATGTAGATTGATAAGAAAATATTATTGTAATATTGAGTCTATTAGCTTTGAAACCTGAAAGTTCAATCGATGTGTCTTTGATAATTTCCAATTTGACGACGTTAATCTACTTTGATTGTTGTATATATACATATATAAATATATTCATTTCATTGAATTATATATATTAAAAGTTAATGTAATATACTGTTAATGAATATATCAATTAGGCTAAAAAATTAATAGTATTGAAAATTTCATATTCGGTCCAAAAAGAAAATTGTTTTTGTTTCTTTATACATTTATGATTAACTTAATTCAGTTTTTCAATCATTGTTCATATATCAAAATCAGTTGATTAGAAATTGTTCATCATACATAATTATATATTTTATGTTACTTAGAATGTATAAGGTTACAAAATCTAATATAAATGTGTAGATGTCTCTGTAGACTTAAGTACTTGCTAGTGACATGTTGGTCATACATGGATACTTTAAGCCTAGTGTTAAGTCAGATTGGAATTTTATAAGATATTTCGACTCAGCCTATACTCACTTTATTTATTCAATTGACCCCCTAACTAATAAGTACACTGCCTGACTTCATGTGGCAAGATGCGGCAAAGCATATTGTGATGTCTCCATTAACATTTGCCACTTTGCTATTGGCGCTTCAGCCCACCAATGAAAGATGAACTTGTATGAATTATTCTGGAGCTAAAAGAATGTCCAAATACCTAAAACACAAAAATCCTTAGTGTCATAAGAACCCAATTGCTTGTTGTGAAAAGTAATACCTATATTTTTCCTAAGGAACAGAGAAGAGCAATAGAAGTTAGAAGAAAGAGAATATTTAGATGTCATGTCTCATCTTGCCATATGATCTCTCATCTGTAATTTAATAGTGTACTTGCCAAAGTGTTTCTTTAATGAAACATGATACAGTTGGTAGGTTTGTACTTAGTTTTTATATTACTCTAATGATCAATATTAATGGTATTTAGTATGGAATTTTCACTGTATACATATCACTGATTTGCGACTAGAGTGTAGTATTTCAGAAACACTCGAAAACAGATCAGATAGTTTATAATCACAATTATTCTATGACTATTATTATAGTTACATATATTGCAGATTAGTGTATAAGTCATATAATATAGTGTATATTATAAACAATAGTGTTATTGATATATTACACTCGAGTTGCAAATTACTGATATAAATGGTTGAACTCAGCAACCTATATTGAACAATTCATAGGGTATTCAGTGAAATAAAGGAAGTCATTAAGGAAATAAGCTAAATTCAAATTCATTTCTTCAAAATTGGTTCATAAGAACACTTTTTGTACGTCAAAATGATGCTACCACCGCTTCAGAAGATGCCTCACTATGGAGAAGAAGCGGCGAAAGAAACTCCATAGGTGTGCTTATGCATCTTTGAACGAACATACATGAACATCTTTGAACCAATGAAGTAACACTTGAGGTAGAGCCTTCGAAAGGGTTACACAAAATGGTTATATATTTAAAGGGAATGTGTATAGAAAGTTCTAGATTATTCCTTTACTTGTAATATAAAACCAATTATTTAACCATTCAGTGGGTGACTGTGAAGTGTGTGTTGCGAGATATATTGCATAAAAAGATAATCGAAATGATCATTATTTTAAAAAAAAGAGCTCCCCTCTAATATGGCAACGCATTGACCATTCGGGTGTTGCCGTGTTCGAAAGCAATAGTGACCATTTATTATCAGCTGACCCACTAAACTGTTTGGCAGGTTATATGTGAAAAAAAGATATTATTATTGCAAAATGACGTTATTCCGGTTACATTAATAAATGTGAATTTATGTATACAAGTGTACTTTTGTCCAGTTATATTCATATGTGAACCTAATCTCTGTGTTTTTTCTTTTGTAGGATTCAAGGATTTTGATAGTTTTTTTTTGTGGTTACAGTATTTGGATTCGCATTTTGCGAGGTGTTGTTTGAATATGTTATTTTGATTGCTTAAATTAACTTTGTCGTAGTACACTATAAGTGTTAAAAATCCAATATTTCGTGTTATATTATGTGACATTTCAAAGTCGACGTTAAATGTTTCTAAGACGTAATTCCAAATATAATTTGAGTTGTTTATTTCATTTTTTTTTTGTTTATTCGTTTTGTTTTCAACCATGTTTTATATGACATTTTGATTATTGTATAAGGCGTAGATTAAAAATGAAGATTTGGAATCAAAAGTAATTATGTTTCGTTTAAAATAAAATGTCTAGATCAGGTCTATACATAGTTCGTTCGATACTAATACTTTTGGGTAGTAAAAAGCTACGGTACTACCTGCAAGAGACATATATTACGAACATTAGAACTATTATTGCTAAGTCGTAATTAAACGTACCTACCTACTTGGTGTAAGTCACTTCTCGGCTGTTCAGATAACGATTGAACATGATCTGATATGTAAATATATAGATGTAAGTTGCGTATGTGTGTTTGTCTGTCTGCTCGTCCTGTCCTGCATTTGGTGAATTCATATATTTTAATTTGCTGTTTGTCATTGCTACTGTCAAACGGGTTAAAACAAAATGTCACAGACTGCAAAGATTTTAATAAATGCCCCAGAGTATAAAAACGTGGTGAATTTGCACAGTATGTACACACTGTTTGTTTTGTAAACGTGTAGAACATTTCATGTTATTTGTATATTACTCATTTTTTCTAATTAGGCAGCTGTCTGTTTGTAGATTAGCTTGTTTTTTTTTTGTATCTGTACGTGCTGTACTGTATTGATAAAGAGCTGATCGTGATGGTCAAAGTGCTGTATGCCCAGCGAAGCTTTATGCCACAACGGTCACACACTCTTTGATTGACCGTAATGGGTGTTTCTTAATTTTCTATAGTACTTTTTTATATAATGTTAAATTTTTATTCTAAGAAGACTATACTGGAAGATGTGTATTTTGAGAGCCTTAACAGTGCTGCCAATGCCAATAATATTTTGTTAAAGGTTAAATTACTATGATTTATTGATATGATAATGATCCCTTTCGTCATTTTTATTTCCAATAATATGTTCTCATCGTATTATCTAAAAAGAAACCGTGGCTATCGAAATATCTAATCATAATTATAATGATAATGATTATTTCTTGACTGATTACAATGATTTCATGAAACTGTTTATATATGCGAAAATTATTTGATTTGATAATTTAAACAGTCTGCAATTATTTAATGTATCTACTTAAACTGACTACGATTATGTGATGTAACCATTACAACTTGATACAGTTTAAAATTTAATAAAATTTGAACAGGCTAAAATATTTAATGTAAAAATATAAATCGTCTACAATTATTTCATGTAACAATTAAAAGTCGCTACAATTATCGGTGTAATAATATGCACTTACTAATCAGCCAATGGATGGATCAGAATTATCCAAATTCACCCGATTCCATTATAGAGTGTATGAAAAAATGACCGTTGGTGAATGTATTAGAATGTATGTATGAATGTATTATATATTTATTATAACGAACTGTACATAGATATATGTTTTTTTTGCTTTTGCGTAGGTGTATCCGATACGTTATGGACAATGTTTTTGACGATCTGCATCTCGTCAGCGATTCTGTAGGGTTTTCTCATGTAGTGGCAGATTATTTTTCGATGTTTGTGTGTGTATGTGTGTTTTTATGTTGGATATGTTAATTTATGCATATTGTCTTTTTAAAGGATAGTAGAACGTACGTGTACACTATGATTAAAAGTATAAAGCTATATGATTTTCATGTTATTTTATTTCCCATAATACAATTTAGGTGCGTTTTTAACATATTTACAATTTTAATGATGAGATAGACGTTTAAGAAAGTCGATGTGAAATGTACCTTCATAGATGAAATTCGATGTGAAATGCACCTTCATGTATATAAAGTGGGAAGACAGGGCTGCCTGTAAGCGGCAACGTCCGATGGTCTAAAAAGAGAAACGATCGCATTAACTATCTCTATCTCACTACTGACTCAGGATACACAAAGATATATCTTTGTGTACCTTTGTAAATGAATACAGATAATTGAAATTAAACAGTATATTATCAAAATGACAGCAGGAAGCCAGTACAGTATGAATAAATCTTAATTTTGATCATTATCTGTTACGATTTATTAATAAAGCTCTGAACGAATTTCTTTCCGGCTTGTATAATGTTACTGTTTTTTTTTCAATAGTAAAGAAATATCCTAATTTAATATATATATATATATATATACTACAAATTGTGTTTCATTTCAAACGGACATGATAGAAAATGTGAGTTAAAATGAAATGTTACACACAATCTATGACTCAATCAAATCGTTAGATCGCGTAAAATTCACTTTACAATCATACTTTACATTTCTATCATCGAATGAGACAAAGGCAAACTTAGTTTTTAAATTAAGATAACATTTCAAAGTAGTTTATTTTTTTTTGTTACAGATAAGCAATTAGCATAATATCCATAATGATATAACCACGCCATCTCTTGACAGATAGGTGAATATGTTTTACTAATTAATACTTTCAACTTTCAAGTAGTGCCCTATATTAGTTCAAACCTAAATCTCTACGCATAAAAGACATTGTTTTGGATATTGTATTCACTAGATGGCGCCTTAAACTGGATAGTTAAATCATTATTTATTTTAATATATTTATTATTACGTCATTACACTATTTGTATTCAAAACAAAGCGAATTAAAGAATACTCAACATAGAATCTTGCTTAGAAATTCGTCTGGCATATTTTACCGCGATAACATATACGAGGGGAAGTCAAAAAATTCGCGAAACATCAAACTATTTTTCCTTTTCAATATATTCGCTCTTAACTCTAATACATTTTTCAGATCTTTCATTAAACTTATTTATACTATAATAAAATGATTTGTCCTGCCATCAAAATAGGCCGACATCGCCGACTTGACTTCATCGTCATCGTTAAATTTCATATCGTGCAGATTTTTAAGAATTTTGATTTGACGGAAAAAAAATTATCTGAATATATCTTTAACCCAGTCACGAAATCCTTAGAGCTGGTATAAACATGTTATTTAAAATTTTTGTTGCTACAGATTTTAGATAATAAGACAACAGTGACCTGTTGTAATGACCATTATAAAAACTTAAAACTATTTAATAATACTTGCTCAATATTAATTTTTAAAATAACTAACTATAATACAACATCACACACGATAAGAATCTTCAAGTGATAACTTTGAATTTCACAGGCACCTTGATTTCTACGACTAAAGAACAGGTAGGTAGGTATAATAAATGCCATAAACATTTTAAAACTTATCTTTAACCAACATGACAATAAGGGCACGGTACTCCTGAAAATGTTGTCTCATCATCACCACCAGAGAATTGTGTACAGTGATATCAAATATGCATATGTTCATTTATATTGGACGGTTTCCATCCCTAGCACGATAGGTACGAAGGTACTTACCGAGTTACAACTTACAACACCTGTTTTCACCTTCACGAACCAATGATATTTACATACAATATAACAAATTTACATTCGTACATAAAACACCTATTTATTTATCGTGGTAAACAATACATCCTCTGTGACCCGGGGTGAAACCGCCGATACGGGTGTCATCTCAGTGTATCGGGTAACCCTAGGCCAAATAGGGCCAAGCATAAAGGTTACTAACATAAAAGGAGAAACTAATTTTGAGCTTGTCCAGTACGTATCAGCGACTACGGGCAGTCGTTCAAGGACTTCGAGGAGCACCAAGTGGATATTTTCGCTGACCATGAAACGCAAGGAATCCGTGATGTTACCGGCAATCAGCCAACTTTGGACACATTATGGCAATGGGCGGAAGACCTGATGGCCCAGGCTTGGATTTGACGGTTATAATCTATCTATTCTACCACTTTTATGATGACGCAGGCTATATAACAGCGTGACATTTATAACCATAAAGCCAGAATGTTCCAGAAGCATGATACAGCAGAAACCGATGGACATACATAAATGAATAGAAATACTTTTACAATTTTAAATCCAGACACTGGGTGGATATGTTTCTGCATTTGAGCCTTACAAGATAGACGAAAGGAAGATATAAGATTCTTATAGTGGTCCATCAAGACAGACCTTGTGCATTAATGGTCTACTATTTCCTGGGGTCTATTCGCTTATATGGGATTATGTGTTTCGTGATTTGTGTTCTGGAGTGTTATCTATGTGATGTGACAAAACGTACTAAAGGAATATTTTGTTTGGAGCTGTGCAGATAAGTGTGCATGATGTAATTCGGTAATGGACATCATCAGTACTGATGAAGTGTCTACTGTAAATTATATATTACTGTAAAGTTTTTAAAAACATTTTAATTCTATAGGCATGAAAATAATTTGATCTACTTATTTCTTTCTAATATTTTAATGGCTAAACTGCAAAATTGCTAAAAATCGCTTCAATATAAATTTTATCCTATTATTATAACATTAAAACGAAAGCAGAATAATGATTTGCTGTTTTTTAAATTTTTAAATGCACATAAATAAATACATGTATTTTTTAAGGTAGGTATATTTTTGAGTCTTTTAACAGACGACATGTAGTTGTTCATATTCGTCAACAGATGGCAGTAAAATAATATTTTTTACATAACCGTCTATTACAATGATACGGGCTTAGATTTTATAAAACTTATAATATTATAGTTCTTGCCTATTGCGTTAAGTTCACGTTCAGTACCCATAAAAAAGATTTTGAAAATAAATTAAATATTCAGTGGGACAGTTATTATGGTTTTTTTATTTTAATTGTGTGTATTTTTTAATCCTTAATTATATGTATTTAATATTGATAGAAATAATCACATTACAATTTTTAAGGTTTTAAAGATTTAATCGAGGAACACATGATAAATACCAGAATGTACATAATAAAGGAAATATTCTATTCATAATATTTGCCTTTTCACACATTTACATATCAAATGAATTATTCTTATAACTAAAAAAGATGGCTGTTGGCGATTTTTTTGCAAAATCACTGCAACATTGACTTAAAATTTCTTTTACCAACTATGTAAATTACATAATATAATTTTTATGGGTTTATAATCTAGAATCAAATTCTCTGTAGATGTCTTCAATAGAACTGAATTGCTATTAAATAGTCGATACTAAACCAAATGCTTGGCAAAATTTTTGCTCGAATAAAAAGGCGTTACATATTCCTCATTGTAACGTATCTCCTTTTATCCACCTCTGATATATTCCAGTCTACCGATTTTCTAATCATATATGTCCTCATGACAATCATATAACTCCATATTACTAGATATTATAAAAGGGGACATTTAATCAGCCGTATGTGCTTACCATTCATGGAAGAAGGGTTTTTTTTATTAGATAGGCTCGCGTCAAGTATTGTCATATTTATCGTCTCATCTTGGGATCTTGGTAAATACAACATTAAATATGTAACACATCTGTAAATTATTGTTTTTGACTGGCAACATTATTTTTTCTCGGTGTTGGATATAGTTTTCTTTTCCAATTATGGAAGTCCTAAAGTATATTCCATCACGAAATTACAGTAAAGTTCTACAAATATACGAATTTAAATCCAACCTGTGATAAGATATTTTGCAGCCTTTAAGTTGTCAACGATTATTAGCGATTGCAATATTGTCGCTTCCCATAACAACCGGAAGCGATTTACAACGGCCCATAGTATAATATTCATTTAACTAGAAACACTATAGGTACCTACT